>CM052545.1:97867449-97894878 GCA_028533065.1 Trachops cirrhosus
CGGTGGTTAAGGAAAGCTGGGGTTTATCCTGAAGCCTGCTGACAAGCCCTGTGACCTGGGGCAGGACACAGCTCTTTCCGGCTTCGGTGTCTCCATCCCTCCCAGGAGCAGGCGGGCCAGATCACCTCTACGGAACTTTCTGGTTCTTGCCTCCCCTGTTCTAGCACATTCTACCGCTGACCCCCTCCGAGAGGTGGATCCAGCAGCCAGATGGCCCTGACTCTAGAGCCTTGCGTTCTGGTCCGCCGGTGGGGACCACTCCCCCTTTCCCGGGACTTGGGTCTTTAACAAAACGAGAAAATTCTGTCCACTTTGAAAAGGCTGCCCTTCAAGACGTGGATCATCAAGGGCTCTTCTGGGGCACACTGAGAGTCACAAGCTTGGAATCTATGGCCATGAACTTCTGAGATGCTCCCCATCTGAGGCTCGAGTCCAGTGGAGCTTGAGGCGTGTTTCTGGAGAGAGAACAAGCAAGCTTTGCTCCAGGAAAATCAAAAGGACAGAGCCAGGAGCACCGCCAGAAGGACGCTGTGCTGCTGTTTGCAGATGGCTTAACTCACATGGGCGGAGATGACAGCAGATGGGGCCGAGGCAGCACCGAGGGAGAGACAGCCTCCTAACGACAGGGCAGAGTGGGCAGCTCGTCCTCCTCAATGGAACTGAGGGTGCGAGGGGACCTCATTCAGCAAGTGCAGGGCCGAGCCTGTGGGCGGAGAACCCCGCAGGGATTCCTGCTGGATGCTGGTTTCCAGGACATCTACGCTGAGGCCTTTTCTTTGGCGGAGGGGGATGCTGCGCCCGGAGTGAGGCATGCAGTGGCCACAGGTCACCCAGCTGCCTCGTGAAACACCAGGGACCACCGCAGACTGCCTCGCCAGCGCCCCCTGCCTCTGGCTGGGCAAAGGGGGAGTGCTGTCCCTCCTCTTGTCCTTACTGCAGAATTTGTCCCTGCATGTCCCTCTCTCTATGTACAACCTCACAGGAAACTGTCTTCCGTTATAAAAGCACAAGGAGAACTCAGAAAAGAAAGCCAGGCTGAAAGAATGGTCCCACTCCCCAAGCCTTAACTTCTGGGTACCTTCACTTCTTCTGTTCTTCCCGTAGGCAATTGTTTTTTTTTTCCCTTCCACATCATCAAGTTCGTACTGACTGTACAATTTCGTGCCCTGATTTCACTCACACTGCCGTAAATATTCTCCATGTTATTACCCACACTCCATAAATGCTGTTTTCAAGGCAGCAGGCTCACTGGCCCAGCCCCCAATTGGTGGGCATTTAGACCGTTCCCAATTTTTAACTGTTACAATAATGCTTCAAAGAGCGGAATGTCTTCGAATACCAAGGATGCTCTTCTTAGGGAGAATGCTGATCACCTGCACATCAGGTGCTCCCTGGTCGGCTCTCACAGGGTCGGCCCAGCCTCAGGGGTCCCAGGCAGGAGGCTAACAGACCTCCTGTCCTCCTTCAGCCGCCTTTCCTGAAGATTATGTTGATTTCTTCTTCTCATTACTCCCTGAGCACCTGTAAGTGCTTTCCAAGACCCCTCCATTGAAACCCATCCCGTTAGCCTGGACATGCTTTCTGTTGAAAGTGAATGAAAAAAAAATCACATCCCAGGTGACACTGAATACATAAACTGAAAAGCTTCTGACTTCAGGTATAGCTGGATCCAGGTGCTTAAGCAATGCGATCAAGACCTGGTTTTTCACTGCCTTTCAGCCTGGTTCTGTTCATGGCTCCACCTTCGGGGCCTGCCTACTGGCAAGAAGGCTGTAGGAGATCGGTTCCAGCCGCCTGTTTTTAGGCTGCAGGAGAGAAAAGGCTTTTCTCCTCGGGAGCTCCTAGCTAAACCCCAGAATCCACTCCAGTCGGACTGATTTAGTTGCTCGCTCACTCCTGAATTAATCACCGTCACCAGAGGCACAGCCTGACCTTAAGCTCAGAGAACGTAGACAACATGTTTTGGGCCTGCAGCTGGGGTGGCTGCCCCTAACCCAGAGTCCGGAGATTAGGAGAGGTGGACCCCACAAAGCGTGCTTGGGGTGCTGAATATCCCGAGAAGAGAGACGGGATCCTGGATCGAGGAGCACAGAGTAATGGATACCAGTCGGTTTTGGCAAGGATGTAGTTGCAGAAGCAGGAAGAGGATCCTGCAGACACTGTGCCCCCCCATCATTCCAGACAGAGAGGCGCCCCATCACAGCCTCTCTGAGTGATCACCATCTGGTTCTCCTCTACTTTGAGGGTCCACATCTGTCTGTCGATCTGCATGTCCGCCACACTGGCCCTGTGGACCCACCTGGGAGACCGGGGGCTGTGTGAAAACTGACGCCGGAGCCATCCCGCGGCCCGCCCCTCTCTTAACGGAGCAGCCCCTGACTTTGTTGGATGTGACTCGGTTTCCCGTCTCTTTGCCATTGGCTGGCTTCCTTAGATATGCTCCTGCTGGTTTCTATAAGGTCAGGGACCGCCCGAGAGGCCGGGGCCGATGTGAGCACATGGATTCCTGGCCGTTGAGAAGTCTGTAATGAGCCACCCAAGTCTCCCCTGTAAAAAGCTGCCCAGCTGTGGAGAGAGTTGGTTCCAGTCCCAACAGTTGGAGGCATTCCCTCCCCGGTGGGTGGCTCGTAGGAATTGCTCTTTTACCAAGTTCAGGGGCCTGAAAGCAAAAGTAACAAGCCCAACCATGTTTTTCTTCAAAGGAGATTTATTACATTTAACCAAAGGGATTGTTTCTTTAAAAGAGAGCTCCACGTGCCAGCCACAGGCAAACGGCCCCTGTCGTGTGACTGGTGGCCTTGGTTTCCCCTGCAGCTTCCTGTTCCCCTAGGGTGGCTTGTCTCCGGCCGGACAGTCCAGGCAGCTCATGGACCGGTCAGCCTGTCCTGGTGACACCACGGCATTTTGTGTGACTCGGCTTTCCTTTCTGTAGCCCCAGGGGGCTGCCATTCCACACAGCCCCTGCCCTTCCTTTTGAACCAGCCATCAGCTGATGAAATCCCCTCCCCCCTTCCTCAGCTGTCAGAAGCAAGGAAGGGGTTGGTGAAAGCGTCCGCTGGCTGGATTCAGCCAGTCAAAGCTGGGCAGCCACGGCTCTCACTCTGTTTACCATCCGAGTGGGGCCGGGTAACGCCCGCCGCTCCGGCAAAGAAACCCCAGCGCGCACAATGGCTCGGAAGGGACAGGAGCTACTTCTCTGCCACAGACGGCAGTGCACAGTCAGGCCAGCAGGGGGCTGGTCTTCCCGCGGTCCCAGGCCCCAGGCTGCCATATGCTCTGCCACCTTGGGCTAAGGGCTCCCAAGGGGACCCAAGGTGTCACCACTTCAGCCAGCCAGAGGGGAGGACCGCAAAGAGGAGAGAGATGGGCATTGTGCATGGGACCGTCCCCGCAGGGGGACAGGTTTCTGCTTGTCCCCATTGGCCAGGGAAGAACGTAATCACAAAGCCACGGACGGCTGCAGAAGAGACTGGGAGATACGGTCTAGCTTCAAACGAAGGGGACAGCCTAGATCTTGGTGAGCAGAGAGCAGGCTTCAGCATACGTCCAGGTCCAAATCGCAAGCTCAGATCCCCTGCAGAGGAAGCAAAGGAAATGGGCGCACAGAGCGGAAGAAGGGCGGGGCTACGGTGAGGCCCCGCCCACCCAAACCCCTAGGCTAGCCACCACGACCACCTCCAGGGCAAAGGCAGGGGTCCTGTCTTCCCTCTGCTTCTCACACACACTCCCCGCATGACTTAAACACATCACGATGGCCTCGTCTGGACACATTTTGAAACCTAACTAAACTGCCTGCGATCTGTGAAGGCTTGCGACCTGTAACCTGGACACGAACCAGAACTTGGGCAGGGACGTCTGACGACCCAGGGTGACTGACGGGCGACGTTTCCAGACCTCTGTTAACAACACTCAGCGGTCATCACCCCATCTTGTCAGCTCAGTCTCCACGCACATTCCTTTTTAAGAATCATCTCAGACTCAAGGGTCTCTTACGGACTCGAAGCCTGCCCCGTGGGCTCTGATTATTGCCTGATGCTCAGGGTGAAGTTTTTTTGCTGTATGAGAACTTCCACAAGAGACCCCCCCCCCGCCCCACCCCGCTCAGGCAGCACCCTGCTCATCCTCGCAGTGGCCCCCAAATGCCCCTCGCTCAAACATCGCTGCTCCTGACCCAGGGTTCTTCCCTCTGCCTATCTCTGGCAAGGCCCCTCCTTCAGGGAGCCCTCATCTTCTATGAATGACAGTAAGAAGGAATTGCGTTCAGGTTTGTGATGCATTTATGTCGCTGTGCATGCTTCCTGGGTATAGGTCACGGGCGGTTCAAGTTCAGGCCATCTTAGCAGAGAGGGGAACTGTTCTCAAAGTCACTCATTCATGCCGATGTGCTGGTAACCATTCCTTCCTCCGTTATTCTCGCCTCAGAGCCTCTTGGTTCCGTCCTTGTTCCCTTTACGAAGCTCCCAGCTCTCCCTCTCCCACGCACTAGTTTCCAGAGGCCAAGCTGGATGTCCTCAAACCAGACGACAGGCTGAACTGGCATAACCCGCAGCTCTCAAAGCGCCAACGTCCACATGCCCGCTTGTGGCTGCTCGCGCCCCGGATGTCTCGGTTACAGCGTCCCACACCACATGTCTGTTAATGTTTACTGGAGTCGGGGGGCTTGCCTTCCTGATGCGTTTCCCCCGTTGACTCAGCTTGTTAACAATGGTTCACGGACGCAGCCCCTTCAGGATCTGGAGACTGGCAGATTTCTCCTGAGTTTCTAGGTCTCCTTTTAGCAAGGTTGGATCTTATCCAAGTAGCCTCTTAAGAAAGAACGCTCCACCACGAGTAAGATGTGAGCTATATAAAATGAGAACCCTTTCTGATTGAATCTGACCTCCAGGACGACGGCCCGCCTCTGGTATCATTTGCTGCCCGAGCCCTTTCGAGCAGAACAGGACACAGCGGGAGCATCTTTTTCCCAGGCAGAGGCTCTGGGCCACGGCAGCGGGGGAGGGGCGCTCGGAGGGCGAAAGGCCGTGATGGGAACTGGGGGTTGCGCTGGCGCTGGGAAGGCAGTCTGGGCACCATGAAGGGAGTCAGTCTCAGCAAAGCCTCTTCAGGACCTGTGGACCTGCTGGGATGGAGCACACGCACCCACACGGACCTGCATGGGCGGCCACGCCAGTGTAATGCCGTGCGCTCTGCCCGGAGCCCTGTCTCCCTCCGCGTCTGCTCAGCCTGTGCATCCTCCTGACCCCGTGTGGAGAGACCTAGGAGGCCATCCACACCCCTCCCCCCGCACACGGCAGGCACCTCTTGTACCATTTGCCGCACTCGACTGCTGTACGTGTGTCTGTCTGCCTGTCTGTCTTCTCTTCTGACGCTAGGCTCTTAGGGGGAGGGAGCATTTCTTCCTCATCTTAATATCCTCAGTGTCTGACACGGGGTCAATACTCAATGAATGTTGGATGAATGGCTAAAATTAGCATCCAGCTGATGATAAAAGCTTAATGAGCGTTAAACGCTAAGTGAATTACATCCCAGCCAAGTCTCTTCTTTATCACTATCCAGGAAGACGTTTGCTATGCATGCGCGTGACGACCATGCGTATTTCACAGAAACGTTCCCAGAACCCACCAAGCCCCCGTCTGTCATCGGTGATGGCGTGGGGTTATTCCACTGTGTTAACACACCCGCCTCGCTCGGTCAGCCCTGCTGCTCTGGCCCATTTTTCGTTGTGATGGGTAATGCCGCTATAGACGTGTTTTTCTCTCTTTGGGGCTTGGCTACCATAGGGTTTGTTACCTGGGTCAGGCAGTGTAAACATGGGCCCAGCCCTGGCTGCTGCTGCTGATGGCTCGTGTACATCGCTCCGGTCTTTCCAGAGGTAAAGACTGAACAGTGGGCTTCCCCTGGCTGCCTATCTCGGGTTTTACCATATTTATTTCTGTGGCTTTAATAGGCATGTAATGGCACCTGAAAGTTGCTTGGATCTGAATTTTATTTTACCGCTGGCGAGATGACGCAGGTTTCCACGCGGTGATTGAGCGTCTCCATTTCCTGGTGTGATTCTGTTTATCATCTCTGACCACTTATCAGGGGGAATCTCTGAGCAGCCCATCCGTTATCTGTTCTGAGCAGTGAGCAGGCCCGGGAAGGGGGCTGTGACAGATGTAATGAATGCCACTGCTTTCCTTCCGATATTTATTTTCCCTACGCCGTGGTGCAAAAATTTTCATTCTTACAGATGTGGACCCGTACATCAGAGCTCTGATGTATCTGTTTCTTCGGTAGCCGGGGATTTATCTCGCCGGCAGCCAGCTTGGTGAGGCCGGTCCCTTGTCTCTGGGTTTGTCACTGATGAACAGAATGATACGGCTGAACTTGACAGGCGTGCGGTGTGAATTTAAATGAACTCTCCGCTGGCCCATTAGCCCACCTGCCCAGCGATGTTTATTAAAAGAACGATCTCTCTCCCCAGTGCGCCCCTGTGCTGGCCTAATGTTAGTGTTACCAGGGTTCAAACTCATCTCCGGAATCTCTCTCCGAGCGACCTTTGCTCCATGTAAATCCAGCAAGGGACGATTTCGGTGACTGACAATCCGCATCCTCGCCGCGCAGGAGGGGTAGGCTCTCGGTGCCGCTGGATGACAAATCCTTTGACGGCTCTTCACCTGGAAGAGCAGGTGTCCCGCGCTCGGTGCTGTCACATTCTATTACAGGACTTCGGGGATTCACAGTGGCATCGCATTAACTGTCTATATTGACTTTGGGACACAGCACATGGACTTCGGGATTACGGTCAGACCGGAGCTGGAAAGCCCTCGGAGCTTCAGACAGACTCATTCCAACGGCCGGCGGGAGAGTGTTGCAAAGGGTCAGGCCATCCTGAGGCGGACTGTTTTGAGTCCTGTGGTGCTTCCGTAGCCTCCCCCACCCCCACCCCAGGAGAGAGAGCTGGGATCCAGAGTGAGAGCGGGAGGACGTCTGGACTGGATACTCCCTACGTGTCCTGCGGCAAAGGCGTCGGGGGGTGGGTGGTAGTTTGGAGTGGGTGGGGGTGGCGATAGAGGATTCTCAGCCCCTCCAGTCAGGCTGAGTCCACAGAAGGGGACCCCACTACTTTCACACCAGTATTTTCCATTCCTCTGCCTCGCTGCCTGTCTGTTACACTCTCCTCGCAATGCCCCCAGTCTGACTCGGTTTACCTGTCCACCTTCTCCTTGGTGCCCCCCGCCCCCCGGCCCCGGTGCTGCGGAGCACGCCGGAGGGCAGACCACGCTTTTCCACCCTATCAGGGACCTCATTGTCCTGACGCGCTCACTGTCCCCTGGCCTGAGACTCACCTTCTGTCACTGGCCGTTTCCCTCCCACACTTCAATGCACTGAACTGTCTTCACTGTTTAACAACTCTGTTTTAGATGTTTCGGCATGTACGCGTCCTTCACTTGCGGGCCAGGACATAGTGACGATGGGTAGGCGATAGGGGAAGGGACTCTTCGGCAAAGCCAAGGGCCCTTCCGCATCCCCGTTGACCACACGTTCATGAGCCCACCAGCTCCTGCTCTCCTATTCTCTCCACGATGACGACCTTCCCAGCGCCCTACCTTAAGGACGTCACCCCGCTGCCCCCAGAAACTGTCTGCACCAGCGGAGCGACTGGCTTCCTCATTTCTAAACCTCATTTCTAGTCGCTTCTGCGTTCTCACCCGCTTGATCCCCGAGCAGAGTAAGACACTCCTATCCCCTCCTACTCTCTCCTTCTTGGAAGGCCTTCTGCTCTGACCTGGGGATGACCTCTTCTCCCCGCTTCCCTCCCCCGGCTCCATTCCTGCTCCGTCTCATTCTTTGGCTTCTCTTCCTCTGCCCGGTGCTCCCACGCTGCTGTTCGTCAGAGGGCTGTTCACACCCCAGTTCTCCCGCTGGACACGCCGTTCCTTGGCAATCGCTTCCCTGCTCGCGGCTTCAATGCGGGTGACTTTCCGGTTGTAGCCCCAGGCCTAGAGCAGCTCTCTCCCGAGCGTTAGATCCCCGATGTGAGCTCTGGAACCCAGTGTCTGCGTGTGAAATTGCCCCTGCCTCTCAGTAGCCGTGTGACCTTTGGTAAGTGACTTGACACCTTCGTGCCTCAGTTTCCTTCCTCCGAAGATTCTAGTGAGAGCTAAATTGGGCTGTGGTCATTGTTATTACAGACAGTCAACTGTCTGTTGAACATCATCGCCTTCAGATGACCCAAGACCTGCCCGTATCTAACTCACGGTCTTCTCCAGCTGTCCTTCAAAACCTTCGCCTCCCTGTGGGTTCCTTACCTTTCAGTGGATGATACCACTGAAGCCCCCAAGCTTCCTGGACCTGCTCTTTTATCTTCACCCCTACGGCCCAGCAATCACCAAGTCCAGGCACCCAGCGGCTCAGCCTCTCCCTTCACCCCTCTTACGCACCCCCAGCCCAAACCCTCACCCAGGTTACCATCTCTCACTTAAGTTCGCTACCCAATCTCTTTATAGCGGGTCCCTCTCTTTAGAGTTTAATCCGCTGACGCCTCCACCTTGAACGGTCTTCCCCGGGTCCTTTCCTTGCATCGCTGACTGCTAACCCGAAGCCTCCTCTGTGAAGCCACATTCTCCAGGCGGCCTCTCTGACCTCCCTCAGTGGGAAGAGAGGCCTAGTCTTTGTGGTTTCACAGAACTCTGGAGTCCACCCACGCTGGGACCCTCTGCCCCCCGAAACCTGACACCAGCCCGTGGAGAAGTCCATATTATCACCCAGCAGTGGAATCGTGGCACTCCGGTTCACTCCTCTGTGTCCAGTGTTTGGCACATAGTAGGTGCCCCATGAATATTTACTGAATACATATTTCACTCCACACCCTTGTGACGATATGCATGCTCTTCAATACATCGCTCTCTTCAGCGCCTCCTACTGGCCACCAGATATCCTCCTCTCTCTCGTCACTCCCCTCTAAAAAATTCCCAGACCTTGCCGCTAAGAAGCCGGAGTGCAGACGTAGAGATACACAAAGAAGCAGGCGATGGCAGTGGGGACAACACAGGGTGACCTGCGTGCATGGGAATCGACGGTGTGAAGATGGGGGCAGCAGGGCAGCTGGGCAATGCTTCCTGGGGGAACTGGCTCTGACCCAGGTTTTAAGAACTAAGGATGAGTCGGACCAGGGGTGAAGAACCGGCGCTCGTGTACTAGCTCAGATTCTTCCCTGTGCCACACAGCGGCTGAGTAGAGACAACCCTCACGTCTGCTTCCACCTCATCAGCTGGCTTTGACATTGAGGGACCACGTCGCACACCTGGGTATGGAGCACTGTATCCCCTTCTCAAAAGCCCGCCCGTGTCTTTGCTAATTTTGTGGGGCAAACCCAGCATCACTGATGCTGCTAACGCACGCCCGTCTTTAGTTGTGGTTTCTCTGGCCGAGGGAATGGGCCCAGAGGAAGGGAATCGTTTGCTCAAGGCTGCACAAAGGCAACTGGAAGCCCAGCTAGGAGTCAGCGCCAAGGGCCTGCCCTCTCCATCACCACCTGGCGCCTGCCACATTTTTAAACACACCTGTGCTGACGAGTAAGGTTAAGGGTAGTTGTCTGACAGCCATGAGTTATTGTGTAGCAGCACCCAAATCGTGAACCTGAACGTGAAGAATCTTGGAGAGACCCTTCATGAAATGTATCATTTACTAGGTAACAAAGACACTTATTCAATAAGAAAAGACAGAAACATTTCGCCTCCCATATCCTCAGGCTGCAGTTCAATGAAATTAGAAATAAATCTCACAAACAAGGAGTTCTCCGGTGGCATGGAAGTTAGCACTCCTAAATAAAGCCACGGAAGGGGAAACAATTCAGAACAGAGTATTTACACAACAAAGATATAAGCACAGCCTATCAAATAAATTTGCGAGATGCTGCCACGCTGGCACTTAAAGGGGAAAATATTGCTCACGACAGCCTCCATTAGTGAGAAGGGAGGAAGACCGGGAATTAAGCCTCTACCTAAATAACCCGGCAAGAGTACAAATTATCAAGGAAGGAAAGTGGGAAGAGTAATAAACTGCAAACCAGAAATGAATAAAGCAGAGATACCAAGTGAAATTCGGAGCATGAGCTAAGCCAGCGCCTCCCAAACCTGGCAAAGCACCCGGATTTCCTGGATGCTTGTTTGAGCTGCAGACGCCCCAGCTCGAACCCAGACCTACTGCACCAGGTTCACGGGCACAGGGTCCCGGCATCGGGGTTTTTAACAGATTGCCCTCATGGTTAGTCCCCTTCCCACCCCCTGGTGCCGGGAGCCGTTTCTGTGCTGATTCTCTCCACTGAGACCTAATGGAGACACAGGGAGGGGGAGAGAGAGAGAAACATCCATCAGGTGCCTCCCGTACACACCTCAACCAGAGATCAGACCCCCAACCCAGGTATGTGCGCTGACTGGGAATCGAACCTGCAACCTTTCGGTGCACGGGACGACACTCCAACCAACCGAGCCACCGGACCAGGGTCATAATATATACTTTTTAATCGCTAAGGCAGCCTGAATAGTAGGAGTTGTCAAAGTAGCCGTCCCCAGACACTGAAGAAGTGTATGTTCAATATCTCATTCACACCAAGGGCGGTGTTGCATCGGGCATTCTGAGTGGGCAGCACGCGTGGCTGCTGTCCCGTGGGTCTGACAGTGGAGGAGACACACACGTGGACAGGCAGGAGGGACACAATGTCAGTGGACAAGGTGCGAAGGGGGGGTCGCGTGGTGGGGGCTCAGCCCTAGCGGAGATGTCTGCCCTGGAGGAGGAGAGGCTCACGCCAGGCCTTTATGAATGAGCTCGGAAGCGGATCAGGCGGCAGGACGGACAGGTGAAAAGGCGCAGCAGGGCCTGCTGAGGACGCTCGGTCACCCAGGTCCCCGCAGACTGGAGAGGCAGCGGGGAGCCGCACAGCAGTGTCCAGGGGTGTTTGGGACGAGGCAGCCGAGGGTGCGAGGGAACCCAAGCAGCTGGCTCTTGTGGGAACACACGAATCTGAACCTAGAACTTTGAGACTGAGAAAAGCAGGCTCTTCCCACCAGACAGGCAGCATAACAGGCCAGACCCGCATTTCAGATGAGCCCCCCACCCGGGCTGGGAAGAAGGACTCAGGACCCGACGCCGAGGGACTAATCAGCAGGATCTAGTCTTAAGTCGGTCCGAAGGTGCCCTGCTTGGCCCGTTTCATTCTCATCGACATCCTCTCAGGTAGGTGCTCTTATTCCCTTCATTTTACAGGCGAAAAAACCGAGAGCTCCAGAGGCTGGGCGGTTTGCCCAAGGGCACAGAGCTGGCACGTGGTGGTCCAGGGAGTCTGGCTCCTGAGTCTCTGACCTCAGTCACCAAGACAGTGGCCTCCGGATGGTGGGAAGGAGAGACAGATGGTTTAGTGATGCTTGAGAGAGAGAATCACCACGGGGAGATGGGGCGGGCAAGGAAGGGGGAGGAGTCAAGGTGACAGCTAGGTTCTGGTTGGGTAACTGGCAGACCACGCCCCCTTCACCTACGAGGCAGAATATAGATGAGGATGGAGAGAGGGTCCCAGGAGAAAGGGGGAGATAAAGTACTTAGTTTGGGGCATATTGATTTTGATATGCTTACAGGATTACAAAGCCACGTTTGTGTGGATTCAGGGAAGAATCATAATTCATCCATCCACTTAACCAATATTTATTCAATGTTTAATTTGACAGTGCTGTGTGCCCAGAATAATTTCCACTCTAAAGCCTGCTCCTGAGGAAGGGACCCCATTTCACTGTGTTTACTTTTGATCGTTTCTCTGATATTATCTTGTTCCTTCCTTCAAAATTCTCGCTCACATCAATCACCCCTGATCAATCGCAAACGACAGCGTCTGTGACCAAAATGACATTTCCACCCCTCAAAGCCACAGAGCGCGGCTGCCCCCGTGGGGCCCGGCACCTTCGTGCTAACTCAGATTCTCCACGTCACGGGGGAAGAGTCTAGAAAGACTTGGAAATTCTTGCCTTTTTTTTTTTTTTTGCTCATCTTTTCCTAAGGTGTCTCCTCTTGCCAAGCCCAAAGCCAAACATGAGAAAGGCGAGGGCTGGTACTTCTGGGGCTCCCGGCGGGCGGAGAGGAGGGAGCCCCACTTTCCACCAGGGGAAGAGTTGTGGCCGATTGAGAAATCTACAACCCGCCAATCTTGTTTCTTGTTTCCAGTTGCCCGCGGCGATGGCTGTGGCGGTGTGGGGCGGTGGAGGCCAGGTCCGCGAGCCCTGTGACCCACTCCCACTTCTCAGGCCTCACGCCCCCAGCTGTAGAGGAGAATATGACGCCTATTATGCAGGGTTAGTATAAGGATTCATAGGAAACTGTTACGAAGTACTTGGCACAGAGCTGGTCCTCTCCTTCTGTCAGTCATTTTGGGTTTTGATGAGCAACGGCTTCCCATTTCAGGGAGGCTAGTACATCCACTTGACCTTGTATAAGTTTCTAGGGGTGTGCACATAGGGGACTTCTCGTCGTTTATATGGGTATGATAAATCTGTATGAGTATATATGAGCTCAGTAAGTTTTCTGCAAATGAAAAATGAATTCCACTCACCCCGGTGTGGATTCTTTTTAATATATGGATGTACCACACAGCTTTATTCCTCCATATCTTACATTTCTATTGGAAGGACTGTAACTTCAAAGAAAGTTTCTCAGTATTTCCCATGTTTGCTAGGCGTTAACACACCTCATGTGTCTTCCTGTCTTCATCTGTACGGGGTCGTAAGCAGCCGTATTTTCCCAAGTTGCGCCAGTCTGCTCACCATTTTATTTTGTGCTTTTTGGACTTAGTAATTTCGCACATGCGTCTGCGCGAGCACCTTTTAAGGCCTCTGCATCAGGGAGTTTGAGGGTTTCCTAGGAGTCCAGTGCACTGATATTCGTTGGTTAAAAAAGCATTCTGCGATGCCTGACAATATTTCACTCTTCGCCGGGGATCTTTCCAGGATGAGTAAGACCCAAGGACAAGACCCTTTCCGTGGCAGTGCCTGTGTCCTGGGCACTCAGGGGGATCTCTTCTCCTAAGCGAGGGCTCGCTCTGTCCTTCTGAGCTCCCTGCTAAAGAAGTAGGGCTGGATTTTAGAACTCAGTCTGTTTTTTCCCTTCTAGACCGTGGGTAGCCTTGTCCTATTGAAAAGGCAAGACTAACTACCCCAGCTGGTTGTTACCTAAACAGGAGGAGAGATCTATTACATTTTACCCAAAGGACATCATGTTACAAGGAGCAGATAGCTGACGATAATGAAGATGACAGCTGCTCTTCACTGAGTGCTGCCTAAGTGTCGGGAACCCTTCTGAAGCCTTGGCGTTCAGGCTAGACGCAGTTCTCATCCCTCTTCTTCAGAAGGGGGAGTTGAAGTTCGAGAAGTGACTTGGCCAAGTTCACACAACTGGGAGCCGACGTGGACAGGGATGCTCAAGAGGTCCAGTCTAGGTTAAAATCCCAGGGGTGCTATTTGTAGCGTGGGTGTCTTTCCACCGCCGTTGGACCACTCCGAGCCTCAGCCTCTCACTTGTGAAGTGGCAGGGATGAGACCTGTTCCGAAGGATGGTGGTAAGCAATAAGCAAGTTGACTTACGTAGCAGCAAGATGACCTATCAGGTACTTTTTGCTCAGTGACGACAGTATTGGCCCCCTTCCTGCAACGCTGGGGTCCCAGCCCTCCGCCTGGCCTTGGCCTCTGGTCCTGGAAAGACCCGTCTGTTTTCTACGGAAATGGCCGTGCTCCTCAGTTTCGATGTTCTTTTGTCTTCTTGCCCTCACCTTTTCCTGGGAACTTGGGTGACTCCTTCAGGCCGGGCTTGTAGGAGAGGCCAGATCCCGCCATTTTTTCAATTTTATTGAGCTCAGTGAGTAGGGGGAGGTGGGTCCTAGGGTGGGAGCCCCCAGGGCTCAGAGAACACCCCCCAAACAACCCTCAGGTCCTGTCTATCCCCTGGCTGCCCAGGGAGGGGCAGCCTTAGGAGAGCCACTCCCTACATTGTAATTTCACAGCCTGGGGGTTCAGGCAGAGGTGGTACCTGGCAGAGACGGGACTCCCTGTGCCTTTGCCTCAGCCTCTCCAGAGGGCACAGCATGTCTGCTGGGACCCGGTTTTGCTCCTAAGGGGCCTGGCCCAGAATCTGAGTCTCTGTGGGTTTTTCCCACAGCTGTGACTAGGAGGAATCAAGAACAGACTTCTTATATTTTCCACTCTCTTTTACCTTTCCACTGCTGGGCTGCACTGCCTCCTCCCTGACCCAAAGCCACCGTCCCCTGCCACCCTCCCCCCCACCCCCAGGGTTTCCTTTGGGTCCCTTTGGAGATGATTTTGGGAAGGGAGCAGCAGCCGAGCTTCTTGTGAATTTTGACCGGGACTGGAGCCTGAAAAGAAACCTCTATTCTCCGTCCGTTTTTGCCTTCGACATGTCCGGGAACCGAATCCACGAGGCCTTAATTATTCAAATGCACACCTGCACACAGACACGGACACAGGGGCTACTGTTCCTGCATGGCTGGGGTGTAGGAGAGGTGCAGGGGAAGAAGCGGGAGGACCCCATCTCTGCCCAACCCCACCCTGACCCCTCCCTCTGAGATCCCCAGGGTCGCTGCGATTCCTGACCTTCCTGAGGTCCAGGTTTATCTCTGATGCAGGGAGAGGCCCCAGTGTGCTGATAACCTTTCTGTGGGCCTAAGAGACTTATTCACTTCACACATCCGTATGGAACACCACCTGTTTGCCGAGCCCTGGGCTAAGTGAAAAATTGAATTGACTTCTTTTTCTGTCACTTACAACCAAAGTGCCTTATCTAAGACGCCCGGGTATCACGATGTATATTTTGCAGGTATGAATGGGAGGGACAAGGGAGCACCGGTGAGCCAAACTAAGAGCCCTTTGCCAGGAAAGGTGAGCCAGGAGCTGGACCCTTGCCCGAGCTCCTCCCACTGCCAATCGCTGAATCTCTGTCAACCGCCAGCGAGCCAGGACCCTCCCCCAGCCCGGACCACAAAGCAGCAACAAATCCATCGAGGGTGGCGACACAGAAAATTTTTTAAATCTCCAGTTTCCTATATACCCCCAAAATTTATTATACAATATCTTGTATAATAAAAATCATAATTTATTTAAATAGCCTTCCCCCCCAACCATATAAGTATCTGGGGGAGGTAGAAAGAGAAAAGGGGGACAAGATGGAGACAAGCAGAGAGAGAGAAACTTGAAATAGCATTTAAGGCTAAATGTCACAAGCTTAAAAAATTCAGCAGAATTCTCATGCACTCTTTCCCACAGGGAGCTACCCTTTACACCGATGACCTTTAACAAAAAACAAGCAAGCAAACGGTCCTGATACTAATGACATGAGCTTTTTATTCTTTTTCTTTCTTTTTTTTTAAAATCAGCCTGTACATTCTTCTACCGGCAGGATGAATTTTATCGACTCAGATGGCCTGTTTTGGGTGGTAGGTCTTGGGATCGAACATTCTTTTGGACTGCATCTGTCTGGGGTGATTCAGCCCCTGGTTCTTCCAAGACGAGTTAGTTTAAGTCATGATCATTTCCTGTGGTTGTAAAAATTCCATTTCAGCTTCTAGCTGACATAGTTTTTATCTGGAGACGCTGGGGACAGGAAGGCTGGAGTGCTGAGAAGTCTGCAGGAAAGCACACCAATTATATTGCAGGTGCTCCTTCCCCTCGGACCTCAAAGGGCGGTTCGCAAGCCAGTGAAGGGGTAGAAGGGGCGTGCGGCTTGAAGTCTGGAGGGTTCACGTCCTGGTGGCCTTACTAACCTCCAAGAGGGAGCGGGAAGGCCAGAGAGCCTTTCCAGATAAGAGCGAATGTTTTGCTTTTGCGAAGCGCCTGGAAACAGTTACCCTCTTGAGAAATACGATTAGTGAGAAATCTGCCTTAAAATTGCAACTTTGAACAACTGGCAGTAAGGGACCAGTAAATCTGCGGTTCACGTTACACGTGTTGTTACATGAACGTGACCTTCCCAGCTCAGACTGGTGTAGCGTCAGACCAGGCTGTGTCAGGAGTCAGCAGGTCCCGGGTAACAGAGGACAAGGGTCTGGGTGAGCTCTACACAGAAAAATAATTGTCTTAGCTGTGGGATTCCCTAACGGCTGGTGAGAAGGAATTAGAAGTTCATTATCCGAATTTTGTTCTGTATAGTGTGATCGCAAATACTCCATTCTCAGGCCTGTGCCCGTTGCCAAAGGCTCCGATGTAGCAGCCTTTCCTGGTGCTGGGGAGAAGGCCAGCTCCGTGAATAGTTGTCAGTATTTGCTGTTGCCAAGCCCTGCCTTCCATTATCTCTGGAATTCACTCCAATAACTCTCACCAAGGTCCCCAGTGATAAATCCTACGGCCTGTCGATTCTCAGTTCTCATTCACCTTGAACTCTCCAAAACGTCTGACCCTGTTGCTCACTCCTTCCTCCCTGAAATACTGTCTCCCCTTGGCTTCCAGCAGTCCGAGTTCTCCTGGTTTCTCGTTGCCCCCCTCCCACCCACCCTTTCTTCTTGGTGCCCTTTCTTGGTTTCTCCTCACCTTCCTGGTGTTGAAGCGTGGAGAATGCCAGGGCTGTGGGTGGGCCTTGCCTTTTATACCAGCGTTTGGCGGTCTGATCCAATGTGATGGCTTGAACCACCATTGCTAGGTTAAACCATAAAAAAAAATCTCTATTTTGTAGATCAAAATGGTTGAACACCGGCATTTTCACATGGTGAAACCTAACGACCCCCAATGTCATTTCCATGAACTCCAGACACCTCCATCTGCCTATACGTTGTGCTTGCAGCCTTCTCTCGGAGGTCTAGGTGGTATTACGTGCATGGTGTGTCCAAAAACCCCTGAGACCCCCTGCCAAGCCCCACCCCCCACCAAACATGCTTCTCCTGTATTCTTGCTCATTTCAGCTGAAGACAACTCCGTGTTTTTTAAGCTGTTTAACTAAAAATCCTTGGAGTTATCCTTGAATCCTCTGTTCTTAAAACCAACATTCAGTCCAGCTGCAAATCCTTTGGGCTCTAACTTCCAGCCCTGACATGCATGGTCTCTGCCGCAGGTGGGTGCAAGGTCCCGCTGCCCCTCACCTGGCTCAGGTACTGCATAACCACTTCCTAATGGGTACCCTTGCTTCTGCCCTTGCAGCTGAAGGACTCCTGTTAAAACACAGTTGAGATCATGTCAATCCTTGGCTCAAAAACCCTAACTTAGAGTTGAAGTCAGAGTCCCTACGAGGGCCCCCCCAGATCTGGCAAAGATTCGGCTCCCGCTTCCTCCCCTCACCCACTCAAAGCACACCGGCTTCTCACTGATCTTTCAGATGCTGCTGCCTCAGGGCCTTTGCACTGGTGAGTCCTCCTGCCTGGCACGCTTTTCCCCTGGATAGCTCGCTGGTTCACTCCCTCACCTCCTTCAAGGCTTTGCTTAACTGTCCCTTTTCCACGAGGCCTTCCCTGACCACCCATTTCCAGGTGCAGCCCTCCCCCCACCTTCCCACACTCACTCATCCCTGGTCAGTCTTCCGCTCCAGGCAGGGGCTCCTCCCTGCGCTGCTCACTGCCCTCTCCTGACCCTCAGAACAATAGCTGGAAGGTGCTGGCGTTCAGTCCCTATTTGTTGAGTAACTGACTATTCACTTGGATAGTCCAACATTCAGTTAGTCAGCCATTGGTCACAAATAGAACCAAGCTGTGTGGGGGAGGGTGAATATTGTCAAGAAATCTTTCAGGGGAATTCCTTGGTTTCTCATCGGCCAACGGGGACCTGTAGCCAGGCCCCCAGGCATCCACACGATGACATCGGTCCTAGTGCTTTCGAACCCGCCACCTGACGCTCTGTGGCAGTCTGCATGCCGGGCGCTGTGGATACGATTCTGGCATTTGCCCTCTGGGAGGTGGGGACGGATGCTAAACAGACAACCTCGCACAGACACGGGTGGGAGCGGAGCTCAGAGTCGTGCTGTGAGGGAGGCATCCTCAGAGCAACTCGAGCCGAGTCAGGAGGATTTGGAGGGGCTTCTCGGAGGAGGTGAGAGGCCTTCTTCTCATCCCGCTTCTAGAACAGAACCCTGGATGTAACGCGTGTTCAGCCAATACTAGTCAACTAGATGACCGGTGGCTGTGGACGTGTCGTGGCTGAGGACAGAGTGGAAACGGAGGTCCACAGAAAGGACCGTGTGGGGTTCCGCTGAGCCCTGTGCAGCTGGTCGGATTCCCTGGGCTCCTTGTGTAAAGGGGAGAATGTTGGCGTTGACATCAGACAGCCAGCTGGTGGCCTTTGGCACTTGATAAACTTCTCCGAGCCAGTTTCATGCCTGATCTTCAGAGCCGCAGGGACGGAGCTATTCACAGCAGCCGCTCACGGCAGCCCCTGGCATAGCGGGACCGGGGAAAGTTTATTCCCTTTCCTCCTCCCTCCCGAAGCAGCCTTACACGTGCCGTACCCGTGAGGCAAAGGCTCAGGGGGAAGACCAGCGGCTGCTGGCTCTCTCCAGGGAGGGTGAGGGTCCCGCATGATCCCCGGGATGAACGTCCCTGATACGCCGATGAATTTAGCACCTTCCGCTCTGTCCACTTTGAATTCACTCCTCCACCATCATCTCACACTTCAACAGCAGACAGAAGAAGCCATGTTTAAGGTAACTTGGAGTTAAGATCATAGATACGAATGAAGTTCACTCTGGGTCATCTACTTCCTCCTGCTAGATTATCTCCCTGGGCATCTGCCACGGGTGGGGGAGTGTGGGGCTGGATTTGAGGCACCACTAGCCAGCAGCTGGTGGGGTCCCGAGTGAGTAGATCACAGTCCTGGACTTCTCCGCTGGCCGCCTCTGGAGCAGGGGTCTGCACCAGCAACCTTTGCCCCAGACCAAACAGTGGGGCAGCCACTGGGGGTGGGGTAGGGACCAAAGGGGAACTTCGGAGGGGAGAATGACTTACTGTCTCTCAGTTACCACGTGCCAGGCGCTAAAGCCTGAATCGAGCCCCAAAGACCTGGGGTCTGACATCCAGCCTGCTCTCTCCCAGCTGTGTGACTTAGACAAACCACCTAACCTCTCTGAGCTGTTTCCTTCTCTGCAAGTGGGGATGAAAGCATCCACGTGACAGGGTTGTTGTGATGATTAATGAAGCAGCATGCACCTTGGCGTATACCAGGAAGGTATCATTCTTACAGCCGTATTTTCTCCTCTCGCCTACTCAGAGAGGTAGGCATTATCACCCCATTTCAGAGACCAGAAAATGGAGTCTCGGGAGGGTTAAGGCTTACCTATGGCCACACGGCTGGAAAGAAACAAGGTTGGAATGTCACCCCAGATCTTTCACCCCCACCTCCCACCCCGGGACACAGGCTGGTTCCACTTCCACCGGTGGGAGCTGGGAGAGAGCAGGGGCCTAAGAACCGCCGTCCACACCCTCCTTCCCCTGCAGCAGCTCAGCCCACTCTGGGCTGTCAGCGGGAAGCAGAGCTGCACCCACAAAGTGGCCTTGCCTGGCCTCGTTGCTAATTTTGGCTTCTGTGGCTTAGTCCTGCTGCTTAGTCACACCTTCCTCTCAAAGTCCTCCTGCCCTAACCCCCAGCCAGGGCCAAAGGCGAGGAGACAGCATTGGATGCCCCACAGGGTGGCTCTTTGCTGAGGCTTCCTGCTTCTCTCCTTTCCACTGGTCGATGACTCCTTGTAGTCACGCCTCCCACCAGCAGTGTGGTGAACTTCACTTTCTCTGAGTGTGGACACCAACAAAGAGAAGAAACAGAGGAGGGGAGTGACTTCCCCCCGGGTGACACAGCAAAAAGGTCCCAGGGGGCAGGCGACTTCTGGGTGGCCACCTTGAGCAGAAGATGACAGAAAGACCTGGTGAAGGTCTGGAGAAGACCCCAGCCCCGTGACGTCCCTGGTCATCTTTGCCCCACGCCTACCAGAAAATCTCTCGCTGGCTGGGGAAATGCCCACCTCGGTTTTGCAGTAGAAGTGTGGATCATGCTGGGTACCAGAACTTTCCTTCGTGTCCCTTCGCCTCTCCCTCACACTGCCCACTCCACCACAGGGGAATTCCAGGTCCTGCCTCTTGATCTCTGCTCGCTCTGGGACAGGCTAGGTGCTGTCACACACTGCTGTCCCTCCCGCACCCCAGGCAGGCAGCACGATTCTCGTTCTACAGATGAAAGTGCGGAGGGCCAGGGGGGTCTGGTGACTTGTCCAAGGTCACAACCCTGGGAACTCAGGTCTTGAGCCCTGTAGACCCGAAGCTCAGTACTCCCTCAGCTACAGCCTGCATGCACGGGTGGGGACCGCCGCGTTTTCTTCCACGCTCTTGAGAAGTGGCACACATTGAGTGCTGGCCTGGTGTCGGGCTTGGCTCTGCCTCCTTCAGTGCTCACAGCACCTGAGGCACTAGGTCCTCCTCCTCTCTTTGGTGTCCAGCCAGGAAGACTGAGGCCCCCAGAGAGGAGTGGCTGGTCCCAGGGCATGGAAGCGGGAACTCGGACCTGGTACTGGTGGTGCCTAAGGATGGTGCTGCCTGCCTGGAAGAAAAGCAGGGACCTGAGAGTGTGATTGGTCCTGGTTTGAGTCCTTGCTCCACCGCGGTCTAGCTGACGAGGCCTCTCTCCCCCTGCGGGATCCCCGGCTATGCAACACGGGTGCTGCCTCCTTCCCGGTTGTGGCCGAGCCCTGGGCACGGAGTCGGGGCTCCATCAACCTGAGTGCCTCTGTCTCTCTCCAGCTTTCAGCAGCCTCAGACCACGGGGGCAGGCTCTGGGACTAAACTCTGGGGACCTTCTGCTGGAAGCGAATCGGGCTCCTTCCTGGGGCCCAGGCAGCTCGCTCTTTTCAACCTCCTATTTTCCCCCTAACTTTTTAAAGTTTTTAAATCACAGTCAACATGCCATATTATCTTCTTTTCCGGCATACAACCCCATGATCAGGCAGTTATATAACTCATGAAGTGACCACCCCGATGAGCCCGGCACCCTGCCGACCCCCACACGCAGTCACTGCGGAGTTATTGGCTGGATTCCCTGTGCTGTACTTGACCTCCCCGTGACCGGTCTGTAACTGCCCCTCTGTGCTTCGTCATCCCTTCAGCTTTTCCACCCTTTCCCCGAACCCCTCTCTCATCCAGCGGCCGTCGAAACATTCTCTGTATCTGCGAGTCTGTTGCTGTCCCGCCTGTTTGCTTGTTTTGTTTCCCGGAGCCCACGAGTAGGCGAAGGTGCCTGGCATTGGTCCCTTTCTGTCTGCCCTGCTTCGCCCAGCTGGACACCCTGCCGGTCCCCCGTGTTGCTGCAGACGGCGCCCTCCCATTCTTCTTCACGGCCGAGCCGCTCCTTCTCCCTCCACCTGCCCACAGACTCTCAGGGGGCTTCCACACCTTGGCCGTGGTGCGTGATGCTGCAGGGAGCGCACACGTGTACGTGTCTTTTCAATGCCATGTTCTGGGTTTCGTCGGATAAATACGGACGTGGGGTTGCCGGGTCCTTCTTTGTCTCTTACTGTAGCCTTTTTTGTTTTAAAGTCTGTTTTGTCTGGATGAGTATTGCTCCTTTGTGATCTTGTTCCAGGGCACTGTGGGGAAGGTCGGGTCCCACGGTCCTCTCTCTTCCAGCTTTAATTTTAACCTCCTCCCTCCCCCTCTCCACCCTGGCTTTCCCTCCCCCCGCCACTCCCCGCCCAGGCACTGCCCATGGGTTTCCACTCTGGAAAGCTTCTTCTGCCTGAACTCCTATCTGCTTCCTGTGGTTGATAGTTGACAGATTCTTTGAGTGGGCTCCTCTGTCTGAGTCATCGTCCTCTCCCCAGTTCCCACTGACCCAGCATCGGGATTTTCTTGACCTCTTCCTGTCCCCAACCCCCACCAAGGTGGGCCGCTCCCCGCTCCACTCTGAGCAACTGACCCCTGCTTGGCCAACTGCTCAGAGCCCCTGAGGGAGGGCAGGGTTCAAGTTCAAGTCCCCCGTCTCTCGGAGCACCTGCACAGAGCCAAGGCGCTGTGCTAAGTACTTTCCGTTCATTATCTCACTTGACTCACACAGCATCACTGCGTGAGCACAGGCGGTTGGTTAGTAACTGTTTCCTCTGAGAGGCTCAGGGAGGTTAGGGAATCCGCCCCACATCAGAGGACCCTTGTCTGGCTGACTGCAGTTCCCAGGCTTCTACACACGCTCTCCCGTGGGGTGTTTGGGCCGAAAGCAGAGGGACGGACAGATAAGAGTCCTTACAGCTGGGAGAATTTGAATGTCACCTCACTCCCTCAACTTTGGGGAAAAATTTGGCTTGTGAGCACCCACTCGGAGCCCAAAGGGTGCCCCGGGGTTTCCCAGAAACCCAGAGGGCCACTGTGTGTGGGAGGAGGAAGTGTTGAGTCTCCAGGGGCCAGAGGAGATCTCAGAACAAGGGCCCTGGTGTCCAGAGTCTGGGAGCCTGGGGTTTTGGCGGGGGGACTGCCCAGCCCCTCCAAGGCCTGGGTCAACCCGAGCTCCCCACTCCATTTACCAAGGGCCCTCTGTGAACCCACAGAACCCTCACTCTGCCATCAAGGATTTTCCACTAGCTTTTCCCTGTCTACCTCCAAACTGCATGTATCTAGCAATGGCGTGTGTGCCTTTAGCTCTGATCAAGGCAGGATTTTGGGAGGACATTTGGCAACCCTTCTGATCAGGAGCTGTCATTGCTATGTCAGGGTCTGAGAAGGGACAGGGGCCTTGGACCTAAGCCCTGGATGGCCTCTCCTCCTTTTCCCTGTAGGAGACAATATTTCCTGAGCACCCGCTGTGGGCCAGGAGCTGGGGCATCGTCTTACTGAACTTCCATAAGCGTCCTTTCTGTGAATCCCCGCCTTTAGACTCAGAACGGGGGTATGGGGGGTGGCCTGCCCAGTGTCACTCACCTGTCAAATCCGTGGTTTTCCAAGTCCCCGCCCACTGAGGATTTATCTATTGTCTGCATGAAGAGTAGGGTCAGCCTCCTCCTTGCAGTGATCTGCCTTTTCCTGGTAAAATGGCCCCAACGCAGTTAAATGTTTTATTGTTTGGAACTCATTAATTCATTCCCTATGTTAGTGAAGCTACGCAAGCAGGTGATGGCCGACCAGAAGGCACAGGTGGGCGCGTTGTGTTAAGCCACAGGGAGTCTTCGCTTGACTTTGCCCTTCACACTATATCCACATTCCCACAATGCAGTGCACTCACACATTTGCATAAACATATTCCAAGGAATGCATGCTCGGAAACATGGGGCCTACAGTACAGCCTCAGGGGTCCACACCCCACAACATGTGTGTTCTTTGCGACACAAGCACAGAAGTAGGTACGCACATAGAGATGGTCATATACTAAGACATCTCTATGTCCGGACACACAGAAGCACAGACACACACCCATGCACACACACGCACACAGGAGCTATCTGAAGTGAATTCTCTTTGAAGCCAGTGCGACCAGCTCTGTCTTTGGAAAGAAGAACGGATCAGAGATTTACAAAAAGGAAAATCACACCCAAAACAGGGTGCAGTTGAACTCTTGCAAAATTGGCACTAAAAAGGGGGGGAAGGGAGAGAGTGAAATACGAACACCCAAATTCTGAGGATGACACATGTATTTATACTTGGGTAAATGTACAAAAAATGTATAAGAAGCAGGTCTGTGTATATATTGCTATTCACAGAGTAAACTGCTACACATCCTTTGAAATGTTTTCCTCCTCTGCCCCAGCCGTCAGAGTGGTGCCCCCTTTTCCCAGAATTCCGCTTCCAGGAAGTCAACCCAGAGGAAAACCTCACGAGGAGAAAGCGTGACCCACGAGTGAGTGGTCACAAGTCTGCCACCTGGGACATCGCAGTAGCCGGCGAAACATCTGTAACTGAGCCACGTCAGCCCACTGGGAGGGAGTGTTTTTCAGCCATCACAGTGGCCGTTGTGGAGGCCAGGGGAGTCACTGGAAGGATTTAGGGTGAAGTCAGACAAAAAGGGGAGTGCGGAGCTGGGTGTCCCTGTTGACAGAGACGATCGGAAGGTTTGTCTACAAGGAGCTAACTAACAAAGAGTGAGAAACAAACTGCTTTTGGGGGGTGAAAGGGCTGTCACTGATTTGTTCAGGCATTTGCTTTAAGAGTGTTGTAATAACGGTATTCGTTCCAGAAGCTAACTAACTGCGACAGAAGAGATGAACCCAACCAAAGGCAGCCCGAGAACCACAGGAGAGGTTTAACCCACACGTGGGGAATGGAGACTCAGCGACTCCCGCGTGTGAGAGGCTGTGTACACAGACGTGTGCGTGTACCAGGGTGCCACGCGTACCCCGGACTTTGCCAGCCTCCCGCCCTGTCATCTCAGATGGTGGTCTCGGAGCGGCCGCGGTGCTTCTCACGCCGGAGACTCTGCTCCGACAGCCTTCCGAGCCCCGACCGCGAATGCGTCCAGGTAATCTCTGCTCAACGCCCAAGTCTGACCTTACCACTCCTCTTCCCGGGTACGCAGATCTCTCTGCTAGGAGACAGGACTCCACTGGGTAGGAACGTGGTCTGGAGCCCGTCAGTGGGACCGAGGCCTTGGCTGGCCACGGACTAGCTCCGTGTTTGTTGAGAACTCACCCTGTTGGGTGCTGTCCTCAGCAGTGGTTCTCAACCCCAGGAGCAGTGGCGTCACCGGGCTCCCAGGCGGGGTGCCCAGTGCAGAGGCTTCTGGGCCTTGCCCCCCAGAGTTAACACTCAGCGGGTCTGGGGCGGGGCCCAAGAATCCGCATTTCTACCAAGGTCCCCGGTGTGTGCTGGCTCAGGACCGAGGACCTAGGCTCTGCACACGTGATCCCATTGCCCACAAACCTAATCAGTGAAGTACTTAAACCATTGCTCCCTCTCTCAAAGGAGATGGAGACCTTGAACGCCTTGGCAAGTCACTTCGCCCTCTCTGTGTCCTTGGCTCTCAGAGAGAGTAGTATTACCTCCTTCTCTTTCGAGGACCGAAGAACAGGATGGGTCTGAGAAGTCGATCTGGATTCTGGCAGTTGGCTGTGATGGCTACACACCCACACGCGTATCCAGCTGCCTGACTCCTGACGGCTTCAAACCCCTCCAGGTGTCAGATGCCTGCTTATTTTTGTGTTTTACTTTTTCTTTTCTTTTTTTTTCAGTGACAGTGAGCTGAACTGGATGTCGTCTGCCTGCATGGTTTCTGCTGTCACCAGGATTTCTCAGCAGAGTGACAGCATGCTCTGCTAGTGGCTCTGCAGACCAGCCAGGCTCTGTGGTCTCAGCCTCTCCTCCCTGCACTGTCCCGCCGGGGCGCGCGGGAGCTGCGAGCACGCAGACGACGAGCGAGAGGAAACGCCAGGTGTTTGATGAGGCCCTTGCCGACATCCGCGTCCCCTTTCTTGTGGGAGCCACGACATTCTGGTTGAAAAACAAACAACAAACAACCAGAAAAAAACGGGGTGGGGGCAGGGACACTGACTTTACCAGATACCACGATTCGTGTGAGTTACACGCCAATGCACTGATACAGAAGTTTACCAGCGGGATGAAACCAGAAAGCCCAGAGATAGGACCACACCTGTACGAAGCTGTGCTGTGTAATTATGGTCACGTCAGTGGGGACAGGAGAGACCGTTCAAAGGCTGGGCCTGGAGAAATGGCAACCTACACGTGGAAGAAAGCTGTCAATGGGACACCAGACACAAAAATCCACTCCAAACGGTGTTTAAATGCTAAAAATGTCCTTTTTTGTTGTTCAGTTACAGTCGTCCCCATTTCTCCTCCACCCTACCCCCGCACCGGCATTCGGTCCTCCCCCCTGCTTTGTCCGTGAGTCCTTTATACCTGTTCCTTGACCACCCTTCCCCTTAAATGCTAAAAGTAAGTCTTTAAAAAGTTCAATAGAAATATTTTAAAACTTTGCAAAAGGCAAAGATTTCTTTAAAAGACACAAAAACCATTGCCTATAAGAGAAAAGACTAATAAAAAGTTTCTGTATTACATTTAGAAGTTTTCTTTCTCTACATAAAAGCAACTTGAGAATAATGTACAAACTGGAGAGAATATTGCAATATACATATTAACAAAGGATTGGTGTAAAAAATGTATCAAGAGCTTCTTCTGTGGGAAACCATATTCTTGTTCAAAATGATTCAGCATCTATCTCCCTACATCACGGGCTTTGGGCTTGGCCATGTAACTTCCTACCGCCAACAGAATGGGGGCAGATATGGCGTGTGCCATACCCCAGCGGAAGTTTTAAAAGCACTGCAAGTGTCTGCCACCCCTTTTTTTCCTGGACGCTCAGACGGAAGGATGACATGTCCCAAGTGCAAGCTGTCCTGTCAGCCCGGGCCCGGGAGTGGGAAGACGTGGGGCCAGGACCTGACCCACAGCTTGGGGCAGGGATGCAGCTGGCCCACAGACTTGAGTGCAAAGAAGAAATGTGTCTCGTCATAAGCCACTGATAGCTTGGGGTTGTTTGTTATTGCAGCAAAAGCTGACCAATATGGAAACTGGTACCTTGCAGTGGCGGGGGGCTGTGCTACCTAAAGAATAAAATGTGTGGTTTTGGCCTTGGGGCTAAGTGGCAGAGAATAAGGAAGTCACTATAGGGGCTGGGAAAATGGCAGCCTGGGTAATGGTCGTAGTGCTGCATTTGGTCAAAACTGTCACACGGGACCACCAAGGGGGCAGAAAATACACCCGCTGGATTGATGGCTTTGGGAGGAGACGTTTGGAAACAGAATACGGTGAGCGTGAGTTCACCATTACTAACTACATTTCATAAGGCCCGAGAAAGTGGTGGCAAGAGATGAAAGCTGACTCGTCCGCCTGCATAGAGAGTGAAAGGGAAACACAGAAAGTCCAGAAATTCTAGGGTGTACAAGGTGAAAAGGAGAAATCATCTCTCATTGTCAATCTCTGCAGACTGTAAAATATTCTCGAAATAGGGCGCAGCTTTCGGGGCAGAGATCAAAACCAAAGGCATGGCTATAAGCTCTTGGCCTTAAGTTCAAGACCAAATCAAGGGCATGACCACTACTCCCTTCGTTAGGAGGTGAAGACAGTCCTAGGGAATCCAGTTAGTCAGACAGAATGAGTCACGAAAAAGAAACTGGATGTCATGAAGCCTGGTGGTGCCCCAGAACTTGAATTCTATCTGGGGGGGGGGGCGGGGGCAGGTCTCAGCGCAAACTGCAAGTTCAGCTGCTGACACTTCAGAGGTTGTCGAGAGAGCGCTGTTGCCCAAAGTGCTCCGGTCGAGATGAAAGAAGGCTGACTTTTCGGGCCAGAAAATGATCTTGAGCCCCAGCATTCTGCAGGCAGGAAGCAGGCTGATGGTGTTGATAAGAAAAACAAAAATGCACAGGCGAGAAATGGCAAACAACAGACATCGCACAGAAGAGGAAACGCTCAGGGCTGACAGAGATGTTCAGCATCGCCAC
>CM052545.1:97895378-98115289 GCA_028533065.1 Trachops cirrhosus
TCTAAATGAAAGCTTTGCTGGATAGAGCAATCTTGGATGTAGGTCCTTGTCTTTCATGACTTGGAATACTTCTTTCCAGCCCCTTCTTGCCTATAAGGTCTCTTTTGAGAACTCAGCTGACAGTCTGATAGGAACTCCTTTGTAGGTAACTGTCTCGTATTCCCTTGCTGCTTTTAAGATCCTCTCCTTATCTTTACTTTTGGGTAATGTAATTTTGATGTGCCTTGATATGTTCCTCGCTGAGTCCAACTTCTTTGGGATTCTCTGAGCTTCCTGGACTTCCTGGAAGTCTATTTCCTTGGCCAGATTGGGGAAGTTCTCCTTCATTATGTTTTCAAATAAGTTTTCAACTTCTTGCTCTTCCTCTTCTCCTTCTGGTACCCCTATGATTTGGATGTTGGAACATTTAAAGATGTCCTGGAGGTTCCTAAGCCTCTCCTCATTTTTTTGAATTCTTATTTCTTCACTCTTTTCTGGTTGAATGTTTCTTTCTTCCTTCTGGTCCACACTGTTGATTTGAGTTCCGGTTCCTTCCCGTCACTGTTGGTTCCCTGAATATTTTCCTTTATTTCACTTAGCATAGCCTTCATTTTTTCATCTATCTGTGACCATATTCAACCAATCCTGTGAGCATTCTGATTACCAGTGTTTTGAACTGTGTGACTAATAGGTTGGCTAGCTCTTCATCGCTTAGTTGTATTTTTTCTGGAGATTTGATCCATTCTTTAATTTGGGTCATTTTTTTTTTGTCTTGTCGCACCTGTTATGTAGTAAGGGGCGGAACCTTAGGTGTTCACCAGGGCGGGGCTACCCACGTCGCTGGGTTGTGACATTGTACATGGGGGCGGGTCCCAGAGGGAACAATGGCGCTTGCTCCGCTCTCTGCAGGTTTCCAGTCGCTTCCCCCACTATCCACAAGCAAAGTGGGCCCTTCTGGTGCTGATTCCCATGTGGGTGGGCTTGTGTACGTTCTAGGACCCTGTGGGTCTCTCCAACAGACTCTCCTATGAGGCTGGGAGTCTCTCCTGCTGCCTCAACCCCCACAGGTGTTTTCAATCAGTGGTTTGAGGCTTTATTTCCCCGAGCTGGCGGCCTGGATTGTGTGGTCCCTCCCGCTCCCCAGTTGTCCCTCCCGGTTTATCTGCACAAGAATGTGGGACCGCCCTGTCCGGCAGCCACCGCCTTGCTGGGAGTCCTCTCCCCTCTGGCTGCCTGTCTCCGCCCCTCCATCCAGTCTGGGTGAGTGTTTCTTCTTTAACTCCTTAGTTGTTGGACTTACGCACAGTTCAATTTTTCTGTCAGTTCTGGTCATTTTTTGTTTTTAAATTTGTTGTTGTCCTTCTTTTGGTTGTGCGGGGAGACACAGCGTGTCTACCTACGCCTCCATCTTGGCCGGAAGTCAGCGTCGTCTGTTTCTATCTGAGACCCTGGCCGACACGGATTTGAGTGCCAGAGAGGAACCTGGAAGTGTGCCTTCCGAATGGGATTCTAGAAGTGGGCTGCTTGTGTATTTTCAGAGCACAAAAATGACATCTGTTGGCATCATTATTGCTGAAACTAACACCAGCATTAGTATTCTTAGGGGCACTAAAATGTGGGAACCATGGAATTGCAGCTGCCCCGTGGCCCCGTGGCCATCTGTCACTTAGAGTAAACAGCCACCAGAGGGCTCCGGGGACGCTGCCCCCCTATCACAAGCTCAACAAAACATCTCGCGATGCCTCCACACAGGAAGTATCCCCTGGCCTTCCCCAGGAGTGCAGGGAGGGGATGGACACGCACTGTGCACTCAACAGGTCCATTTCGACCGATTGGCCTCCCTGAGCCTTTGACACTCCTTCCTAATCACCCAGAGAAGTTCCAGAATTTCAGTCTCTCTGACTACAGGCTTCTTCTGAAGTCTAGACTGCAGTTAGCCAATCGAGCTGAACATTAACATCACTCCCAGGTATTTGTGCCAACACATGGAATTTTAAATTCTGGGTAAGTGGGCTCATTAAACCGTGCATGTTACTCACCGCATAGCGTCTACTCCCATATGCCCATCCCAAACTTCCCTCCTAATTGAATGGGGGAGGGGACATTCAAACCCTCCTGGCTGGAAGGACACCTGTCTGCCCTTCCCTCCGCTTCAGGACCCAATATCTTGGAGGAGAGTGTGTTTAGGAGCCTGAAATCTGGAGTCAGCCAGACATGAGTTCAAGTCCTGTCTCTGCCATTGACTAGTTATGGGATTTGAAGCAAATTGCTTACCTCGCTGAGCCTGGAGGAGGAACTGATTGCCACTTACTAGCTCAGGGTGGTGTTGCAAGAGATCTCGAGTGAGATCTTTCACGGGAGCTGCTCCACGGGAAGTGGCAGTGACTCCCCTGTGTGAGCAGTGCCCAGGTGCTGCTGTGGCCGGTCCGGGGCCACGCTGGGAGAGCCACTGCTACAATGGAGTGGGTTTGGAGCTCGGTGGGAGGAACAGGATGGGGGTGGGGAGGGCAGAGGCCAGGCAGTCAGGGTCACTAAGCAGCAGAGACAAGGTGGGCACCGTCACCTCTAGAAGTCCCAGGGCTGCGGTGGGAATCAGACTGTTCTGACCAGCCGGAAACTGTGGCCCAATTAGGGGGTCTCTAGACGTGAAGTAGACAGGATACTTACTAAGGTGCTGCTGGATGGCAGCCAGACAATCCTAGCTTTTATGGGCTGAAAAGTGATGTGAGTCTCCGTAGAAGAGATGCATGGTCTTTTATCCAGTGATCACATCTGAGCCAGTTCACAGAGCTGGAGTTCCTTCATGGGGGTGGGTGGGGGTAAGGGGACCAGGTCCTTTTCTGGAAGGGCCCTGTGATCCCAAGTCTCCAGATTTAACACCTAGTTAAATTCTAATTTCAGATAAACAATGAGTAATTTTTGTAACAACTACGCCCCATGTAATATTTTTGCTAAATCTGCAACTCCTGCCCTGACCAGTATGGCTCAGTTGGTTGGGCGTTGTTCCACGAAGCAAGGGCTTCTGGTTCGATTCCCAGTCAGGGCACATGCCTGGGCTATGGGTTTGGTCCCTGGATGGGACACGTAAGAGAGGTGATCAATCTATATTTCTCACCATATATGTTTCTCTCCCTCTCTGTCTCTCTCTCCCTCCACCTCTCTATAAAAATAAATAAAAATCTTTTGTAAAAAAAACCTGGACCTCCACCGGTTTATACTACAAAGATTCCCTCGAGCCTGCCCCCGAGGAGCCTGCTGCCATATAACCAGGGTGACTCTGTGGTGGGGAAAGGCGTACTGAGACTTGCTGGTAGTGGCCTTAAATGGTCAGCATTCTCCGGGGACCCGAAAATTCACCCTGGCCCACCAGTCAGCTGGGAGCTAGAGCCGGTCCTCTGGCAACTACTCAGTTAGGTCCCGGGCAGGGGTCAGCAGCCTCTTTTCTACCTCGGTGATCTTACCTTCACACAACAGCGATCTCCCGGAACGGTAGAATCCCGGGATTTCAGAATCACGGTGTTGCCGTAGAGTCTCGGCATCCGAGCGTCCTGCCATCTGACTCCGGGGTCTGGGGCGACCTCAGTGCTTTGCCACCTCACCGTCTCCCACCGGAGGGCTGGCAGAGGTCTGCTGACATGCTGAGGTCCATACTCAAGCAACAACTCAATGGGAGGCTGATATGGGCATCAGATTCCCATTGAAATTGCTCGTGGAGAAGGAGCTGGGGCACCTTGTACTAAGTGTTCGTCCTGTCCAACTCATTTTATTGTTTTAGGCTCTAGCAGGGGTGTCCAAACGTTTGGCGTCTCCACACCACACCGGAAGAAGAGTCTTGGGCCGCACATTAAATACATTGCGACACGTCATCACACCAAAAAATCTCATCATGTTTTAAGTAAATTTATGATTTTGTGTGGGGCCACGTTCCCAGCCACCCTGGGCTGCATGTGGCCTGTGGGCCGCCCCTGCCTAAGGCGTATCAGCACAGGGTAGTGCCTCCACTTTATAGAACGGATATCCAACCGCTGGGGGCGGATGACAAGGGGCGGGAGCCAGCGCTGACTGGCGGCCTCTGCCCCGCAGCCTGGGTCTCTCGGAGCCAGACGGGCCTGCAGGGGAAGAGAGTATTCCCACTGCCAGCAGTCACTGAAGGGCAGAGTGACCCACCGCCCCGTCAACACTGCCTCCTTTACGCTCTCCTTCACGCCGCTTTCCCTCCCGTCTCTGTCTTTGCTTGTGAACATCCCACCCACCTGCCATGTTGGCCCAAACAGGGGTCCTGTGAGCCCTGCCATAAACCCTGTCCTGACAACGAAGGCTTCCCCCTCTCCAGAAATTTCCGAGGGGACCACAGCTCGCTCTGCAAAGGGCGGTCGGTGGCCTTCCAGGGCAAGCCCCACTCCTGCTGTTCCAGGCACGGAAGTCATCTTTCTGGACATTCTCGGACCAGCACACAGTCACCAGGGGCACATGCTGGTGGCTCAGGGTCTTAGAAGCCACTGGGACCCTCCTCTGTGGGAGAAGTGGCATATACCTATCTTCCAAACCAGACGGGGTGACCGGGGTTGTCCCAGGCAAACCGAGGTGTGCAGTCTCCCTACCCACTGGGGTCTTGGCGTCCTACCATTTCTGCTGCTGCCTGTTCAGAGGCACCCAGTGTCTAACTTTGCTTGCTCTTTCTTTTCTTTTTTTTTTTTTTTCTTTTTTGGAAATTCCTAGGGTAAATGCCCGGGTCCGCCCCTTTCCATGACTAAACAGACACGGAAAATCTTGTATTCGGTACACGCTGTAGCTGTGAGAAAAAAAAAAAAAACAGAAGTTTTTCTGTAGAGTCAGCACTGTTGTTTCTGTAGGGCAGAAACATTTTTATGGTTTTTAAAAAAATATATGCTGACTTAAAATACTTGGAAAATATTCCTTAAAAAGCATAAAATTATTAGACAGCCACTTGCACACTTAGCATTAACGTATAATCACAAAAAAAAATATTGTTGGTCCTTTTACTTTCCACATGGAAATGTGAGGAATTTTACTAGCTCCTGGCTGGTCTTAGATTTGTGTGTTAACATTATGACAAAAACCTTGTCAAGTTATCATCTATCCATCAACACTTAATTTCTCCATGGCCGGCTACCCAGAGAACCCACAACTTGCTGTTAGTCACTCAGTCCATTTCACTGGGGCTGCAAGCCACACCGCCATGCATGCAATAAACCTTTATCAGCGTCTCTGTTGACATCACACAGAGGGAGGCTGGGTTGCTGGACCAACAGCAAGAACAGTTTCAGGCTACGAAAACAAATGTACTTCAATATACGTGTATCTTTCACAGATAGTAAAAGCCACAGATCTTACCGATACAGCTTGATTACTTCTTAATCTACGGAACCACCACACACCCCAAGACTAACATTTCCGTCCTCCGTGAATTTCCTTTGTATCTTTTCCAAGTCCATGCTTCATCTCCTAGAGGTCCTCACTCTTCTGACTTCTGTCAAAATTGATTACTTATTCTTGAAATTCATATAAAAGGAATCCTGTGGCATGAATTGGTGTGCATTTGGGGGGTCTGAAGTCTTATGTTTAATGCTTTTAAAAAAAATCAGTGCTCTGTTCTTTTGGTTGCCAAGTGTAAACACCCCACAGTTTGTTTGTCTGTCCTGCTCTTGATAGACAATGGAGTGCTTCCAGGCTGGGGCTGTCATGAATAGAGTTACAAACATTCTCGATCAAACCTCTTGTGTTTGAATGAATTCGTGTGTCATAAATATTTACTTAGAAGTGGACTTTCTGAGTCATAGAATATGCGTATGTTTAATTTGATTAGAAACTGCCAAACAGTTTTCCAAACTCCTCACCAGCAGTGTATCAGAGCTTCATTTGTTCTTCATTCCCGCCGACACTTAGTTTTATCTGTCCATTTTAGCCAACTGGGCAGGTAGTAGTGTTTCAGGTCGTAGTCAATGGCATTTCCCTTACGTCATCTCCTAGAAGCATCACTAGGATCGGCGCATTCCCCGCCCCCTCTCCCCCACCCCACCCCGCACTCCTGCGCCTCGGCAAATGCACAGGCTGAGCTTACCCCTGACCTGGGATGGCACCGAGGAGGAGCCTGGGCCGAAAGCAAGAACTGAGGCGGCACTGAGAGCAGATATTGAGAGTGTGGCATGAGTCACAGCCTCTGTGGAGAGTGACGCTGGAAGTGAGCCCAAGAGGACGCCTGTCAACCCAAGTAAACTCCCCTGTCTGTTGTCCCCATGTTGACAAGGGAAGGATTTGGAGCTCTCGGATACAAACCAGTTAATGTTAGGGTGTGGAATTTCGAAACACAAATATTCACATTAGGGCCTGTGAAACATCAATAACGGAATAAGATGCTGTATGACTTGAGAAGCCTGTTTAATGTCGCTGAGGTCATTTGGATCTGAAATATAACGGCGTAAGCCCAGAGCACAGCCAGCCAGGCAGCCCTTGGGGAAAGCAACTGGGCTGCTGTCAGCACAGGGGGAGCCTTCCTGCCTTTGGACTGTGGGGCTGGTGACCCGGGGACTTCATGAGACCCAGGGCTCAGGTCTCCATAGTTAGCTTGGCCCTAGAGACTATGGAAGAACAAGGCTAGAATTTGGTGGAACTTTGTGACTGCAAAGCACCCCTCTTGCCTGGCTGCCTTATTGCTCCTGGAGTTTGGAGGTGCCGCCTTGACCTTTAACGGAAAGCTTATCTTCTCCCCCATCTCCTCTCCCCCGTGGTCTGACCCTGCCTCACCCATTTCCGGTCCGAGCGGTGCAGCACCTCTGAAGCATCAGTGCACACTCCTGAGGTTGCTCTTGTTTTCTGGAAGACACGTGGTCTCAATATGTAATGAAAGTAGGTGTAGTCTCCCATACACTGTGGCATTTCTTTAGCTAAAAAGCAAAGAAAAGAAAGCTTATCTCTAGACAGACGATATTGCTGACTTACAGGTGATTGCCAGTAGGCGGAGCTCCCACCTGGCTTGACCATTTTAGTTCCAGGCCCTTCACGTCCCCACCCTACCCAGGCCAACAGACAATGCCAGGTTTCCGAAAACTGTGGCTCCCAGAGCTGGAGGGGGCTTGTGAGGTCATCTGCCAGACCTCCTCATTTCTTGCTTGTGGTGCAGTTCCTGTTCTGCTTTTGTATGGGGCGTCTTGAGACCAGGGAGAGAACCTGGCTTGCCCTAAGTGACTCAGAGGGTCAGGGTCAGCTCTGGGATCAGAGGCCAAGTCTGCGGCCTGGCCAAGCTTCCAGGTGTGCTGGAGTTGTAGCCTCTCCATACTATCCCCCCTACACCCTCCCCCCACCCCCACACAGGCCCTGAGGGGCTGGGGCCAGCAAGGCAGTGACCCTCAGTGCCTTAGTATGGTGGGCCTCTGGTCTCGAAAAGGAGCCATTTTTGCTCTTGAAGTACCAGGGAATTTGGGTCCTAAGAGGCTGTTAAAGCAAAGGCAGTCCCATGCGTTCAAAAGGAGGTTTGCGAGTCCTTGGGATTGGGGTGAGGAGGGTAGCAATGGAGATAAGCTCATTGTGTGTCTCCAGGGTGCCAGCCCCCTAAATGCATAATTGCTTTGCAAGGTTACAGAAGAGGGGTCTGTGTCCCGGGTCAGTTCCTCTCCTTCTTCTACAACATGTAGCAGATCACTCTGTCTGGCCCATTCTTCCCAACTCCACCCCCCACCACGCTCCTGCTGCATCCAGATTCCCTTCCTGTCTGCCCCACGGCTCCACTCCACGGCTTCCCTCTCTCACGCTCCCCTCCTCTCGGACCCCAGGCAGTCCTTCCCGAGGCCGGCCTCTGAAGGTGACCCTGCCCTCCCGCTCCCAAACTTCACATGTTCCCTCTTACCCACTGGCTCCCCACCTGAAATTCCAGAGCCCCACGATCCGGCTCCAACCTTTATTTGCAAAACTCCAAACCGCTCCGTCCATGCAGAGCTCAGCCAGATGGGATTCTTTCCTCCGGTTCACACCCCTCCTCTCCTCCCTGCACCAGGGCTGAAGAACTCCCTTCAGTCCCCACCCCGTGCCACCCCTCAAGTCCAGTCCTGTAGAAGACCCATCTTCAATGGAAAGCTGTATGTACAGCTCTAGGTGATAAACATTGGCTTTCCTCCCAGATCACGTTTCCGTTCCGGAGTATCGACCCGGGTCAGAGAGAATTAATTAGATGGTGAAAGCCTAGGGTTATACAGAAAAGTTTGAAGACTGTTGCAAGAGATCAGGAGAGAGACCGGCAAAGTGAGGGGCAGTGAGGAAAGAGGTGGGGACCAAAACTCTGTTGAATAAGGGCCGGGATGTTCGGGGCTGGAGCCCGGGCTGAAGCAGTTCGATCTGGTCGTGCTAGACTCTCCCCGATCCTCAGTTGAGTCCAGAAGGCTTCCTAGAGGCTGGCCGCCTACCCCAAACCGCCACCGGTTGCTACCATCATCTCCCTCCCAACTAAATGTTATCCCATAAAAGAGGAGACCAAGTCGTTTAAAATTGTACACATTTTTATTTGAAAATTCCACAGTTTTCTAATAACATTAATTTAATCAACAACATTGCACGGCATCCATTTACAAAAGCACTGATTCTTCTAAAAAATACAAAGAGCTTCGCTCTGACGGTCCACGGAGGACTCCACAATAGTAAAGGCGTGTAACAGGGCAGACAGGTGCGTCGTCACGAACTCAGCAGAGCTCGCAGAACGGAAAACACGTCGCCAGACTGTGCACGTGTGAGGATTTATGGCAGATACAGTCAAGACACCAATAACTTAAATATAATTAAATATTATTCAAGAAAGGTTGTGCTTTAAATTATTAACCAAAGTACTACTTTTGTACATTCTAATAAAATAATAGCACTCTGCACTGGGGAGGGTTGAGGGAAAATAAATAAGATTGTCCTCAGGTGCTGGTGGTCTCTGCACGCGGGTGTGAGGGTTCAAGGCTTCGGAGCTTGGGACTTGCTGTCCAGGTACTTTATAGAATCCTGGACCCACTTGTCCTTGGGGTCGGCACAGATTTCCTTATCCTTTTTGCTCAGGAAGCTGTGGGCACAATTAGATGGAGCATTTTGAGGATTTTGCCTATGAGTGTGACCCATTGGCTCCCAAACCTGATTAGAGCTTGCTCCCTGGGTGAGGGGCCCTGATGGGAACAAGAGGAAGGGGAATCACGGGAGAAGAAGTCCTAAAGGAATCTTGCTCTTGCTGTCCCTGGGGAAGCCCTCCAGGCTCCTGGCTGAAGAAACTTGGGTGATCTGACCGTGCTCCTAGCAGGGGAGCCTGGCGGGACTGTGGATTCCTCCTCGTGGGCTCAGTTTCTCTACGGGGTAAAGGACCCTTCTGATTATGAGATGGTGTGTTTATCTGACTCATTTGCACATGAACCCTGACCCCTCTCCCTTGTCCACAGCTCAGATAGAACTCTTGGCTCAGGGTGCCAGGACATGGTTCACTCACATCACAGCTTCCCGGGGACACTGGGTGTTGGTGACTCTTGTGTAGTTCTTCAGATTCTGGATGCGGATCTTCTTACTGTACATCTGAAAGCAGCAAGTGACTGGGCTGGAAACGGAATCTGAAAAACATTTTGCAAAAAAACGAGACAGTTAGGACGTGTTGTGAGCAAGCATTTGTAAGGGAAGGAAGAGAAGAGGGGGACGACAAAGCAGACACGTGAGCTCTAACTAGGACCCATCACTCCCAAGTTCATTGCCTTAGTCTAGCTCCCACGGATGGAATGTTACCCATGAGTCAGTTTCCTGGGTTGGACTGAGGGACCTCTGATTACTGGCCGGGAAGGGGGAGATCTTGAGTAACAGGGCTCACCCTGTGGTGTTACTACAAGGCGCTACTGATCCAATGCCTCTGACCTTGGAAAGATAAGTTCTGAGACCTTGCTTCCCAGCTTTTTGTCCCTTTGGCGTTGGAGCCAACCCACGTCACCTGCTGGGCTGCCTCTGGACGCAGCCTCTGTTCTGCAGCCCCGCCGACCATAACCCCAACCTCGAAACCCCGAGCAGTTGTCTCTTCCTCCCCACCGCTTCCTGAAATGTCCTTCTCGTCCACAATAAGAAATAGTCCCTTTTTTCTGTGCCACATCCCCAAACAGTGGGAAGGCCATTGAAGTGGTGGCTGCATCTAGTGCCCCAAAGCTGGTAGCAGGAAAGGTCAGAGGGACTGGCCTCGGTGGCCCGGGTGTCCCTTTCCGGCTCTGCCTGCAACTAGCCGGGCCGTGACGGCTCTGCTCCTTTCCCTCCTGGTTTCGCTTTCTCCATCTCGGGCCACGGAGCAAGCATGGGGTGACTCATGCTGGGCTGTTGGTACCCTCAGCAGTTACCACGGTAAGCCCGAGCAAGAGAAGGGCCTTACCTGGCTGAGCGAGCACCAGGGTGCTGAGGGCGGCGGCCGCGAGCAGCAGGCACAGTAGGGCTGCGGAGACCTTCATGCTGGAGGGTGCGGACGTGAGCTTTGGCGTGGAGCTGGAGGTTTCTGGATCGGCTTGGACGCCTCTGCTCCTGTGGCCACTCTGGCCATTCCGTGTGCCTTTTATAAGGCGCGGAAAGGCCTGGGCAGCATCGTCATCGAGGAAGGGATGAAGTAACACCTTGAATGTGCTGAGTGGGCACCGGGTCCCGGGGAGGATTTCCAAACGCTGACATAGGGAAGCTGTGGGGTTTTTTCATGGTTGGCTCAGCCTGTGTGGAACAGAGGTGGAGCAGAAAGGGGAAGTGGTCGTGTACACCCAGCAGGGTGTAGAAGAAAGTGCTCTCTCTAGGCTATGAAGGGCTGCTATTTCCTTGAAACGAAAAAGGATCTGCTGGAAAGGGAGAATGGAAACTGGTGTCATAGTGGAACAAAGAGAATCAAGGGTTTGACCCTTCCCAGGGCCCCGGAGGCTTGAGCTGCGGCCCTAAGCTTGACCTGTATTCCCTGCCAGACTCGGGGCCCTGACATGCTAAGCTACTCAGGCTCCTCGGAAACCCTCTCAGGTAGCTTGATAGAGCCTTGGCAGAATGGTGGAATCGGGAGGCTCCAAGTCTTCGTGCCCTGGAACCTTAGGTCGTGGAGCGTCGGCGCTGGACAGCACACGCCTCCCTTCCAGGGTGGTGGTTTCCGAATATTTCATTCAAACACTGAAGTTTCTTTCCGAGTGAGATCATATGGAGAAGCCCGATATTTCATGCAGGTTCATGCAGAACGGGTCTGCCTGAGAAAGATCTCCCAATGCCCTCCATTCGTACAGAGTGGGGGGTAGGTGGGGGTGCAAAGGGAAGAACCTAGGTCTGCAAACCACTGGCCTCGTGTCCTCCCCTCCCACCACGTACCTACCGGTACAATATTGCATAGACACTTTACTAAAAATTCCCCGTGTCCCACCTGTTCGTCCCTTCTCCTCTCCCCACCTGTTCTTGAGCTACTGTTAGTCGTTTCACTTGTCTGTATAGGTTTGCCTCACAGCGTGGAATCACACAGCATGGAGCATTTTCAGACGGGCTCCTTTCATTAGGAAACGGGCGTTTCGGTTTCCTCCATGTCTTTTCACGGTTTGATAGCTCATTCTTATTGCTGAATAGCATTTCACTATGTGTATGGACCATGGTTGGTTTGTGCATTCATCTGTTGAGGAACATTCGGGTTGCTTCCAGTTTGGGGCAGTTATGAATACAGCTGCTATACACATTTGTGTGCTTTTGTGTGGGCAGAAGTTTTCGACTCATTCAGGTAAGTATCTAGGAGTGTGATTGCTGGACGTGAACAAGGGAGTGTGATATGGCAGGGCTACATTTAGCTCTTTGTAAGAAGCTGCCAATTTGTCTTCCAAAGTGACTGTACCATCTTGCAATCCCATCGGCAATGATTGAGAGGTCCCGTTGTTTCGTGTCCTCACCAGCATTTGTTATTGTCGGGTTTTTGGATTTTAGCCATTCTAGTATGTGTGTAGTGATGTCTCATTGATTTTAATTTGTAGTTCCCTGATGACATATGATGTTGAACATCTTTTTATATGCTTATTTTCCGTCTACGTATCTTCTCTGGTGAGGTGTCTTTGGTGAGATTAATCACCTATTTTTTTAATTGGGTTGTTTATTTTCTTATTCTTGACTTTTAAGAATTCTTTGTATATCTTGGGTGTATGTCCTTTAACAGATATATGTTTTCCAAAGATTTTCTCCCAGTCTATGACTTGCCTTCTCGTTCTCTTAATAGTGTCTTTCAGAATACAAGGTTTTCGCTTTAATGAAGTCCAACCTATCAAAGATTTCCTTCATGGACTATGCTTTCAGTGTTGTATCTGTGAGGTCATTGCCAAACTCACAATCACCTAGATTTTCCTTTTCATTCTTTTCTAGAAATTTTATAGTTTTAAATGTTACCTTTAGGTCTATGATTCCTTTTGAGGTAAATTTTTTGTGAAAGATGTAAGGTCTGTGTCTAGATTTTTTTTTTTGTGCATGTGTTTTTCTAGTTGTTCTAGAACCATTTGTTGAAAAGGCAATTCTTTATTAAATTACCTTTGCTTCTTTTTTCGAAGATCAGTTAACTAGATTTGCATGGGTCTATTTCTGGGATCTCTATTCTGTTTTCTTGATCTTTGTTCATTTTTTCCCCAATGCCACATTGTTTGGATTAGTGTTTGTTTGCTTGTTGATTTGTAATTCTCACCTGCAGACACACTTACTGATTTTAGAGAGAGGGGAAAGGAGAGAGAGAAAGAGGGAGAGAAACATCCATCGGTTGGCCCAAAGGGGGACCAAAACCACAGCTTGGGCACGTGTCCTGGCTGGAATCAAACCTGTCACCTTCCAGCTTGTGGGACGATGCACCAACCAACAGACCCACACTGGCCAGGGCCGATAAGTGTCGCTTCACATTGAATATTGAAGTTGGGCAGTGACAGCCCTCTGGCTTTGTTCCTGTTCAGCATTATGATAGCTACTCTGGGTCACTGCCTTTCCATGTAAATCTTAGAATCGGTTTGTTAATACTCACCAGATAGCTTGGTGAGATTTCTACTGGGATAGTGTTGATTTTGTAGGTTGAGTGGGAAAGAACAGACATGCCGACAATATTGACTCTTCTTATTTCTAAACACGGAACATCTCTCCATTTACTGAGATTGTCTGTCATCTTTCACCAGTTTTATAGTTTTCCTCATATTGATATTGCACAGTTTCTCTTAGATTTATTCCTCAGTGCTTAATATTTGGTGCTAGTATAAATGGTATTGTGTTGTTAATTTCAAATTGTAATTCTGCATTGTTGGTATGTAGAAAAGTAATTGAATTTCATATATTAACTTTATATTTTGAAACCTTTCTATAGTCACTTGTTAGTGACAGGAGGGCTTTGTCTGTTTGTTTATTTGGGGGGTGTATTTCAATTGATTCTTTTTCCTACATAGATAATTATGTCTTCTACAGACAAAGGCAGTTTTACTTCTTTTTTCACAACCTGTCTACCTTTTATTCCCTTGTCTTGTCTTAGCGCACTAGCTAGAACTTGCAGTAAGATGTGCAAGGGAACATCCTTGCCTTATTCACAATTTTAGGGGGAAAAGCATCTTTTCTCACAATTAAGGACAATGGGAGATGTAGGTCTTTTGTAGACCTCTTTACGGAGTCAAGGAAGTACCCTCTTTTCCTAGTCTGCTGAAAGCTTTTATCATGAATGGGGATTGGGTTTTGCCAAAAGCTTTCTATTGATATCATCATATTGACATAAGAGTTTTTCCTTCTTAAGGCTGTTGATGTGATGAATTACTATATACAATGATTTTCAATTGAGTTCAAATTGTTTTGTACAATTATTTTTATACATCACTGGGTTTTATCCACTAATCTTTTGTTGAGGATTTTTGCTTCTGTGTTCATGAGGTGGTCCTGTGGTCTTCAGTTGACCTTTTCTTTTGTTGTAATGTCTTTGTATGGTTTTGGTGTTAAGGTAATGCTGGACTCAGAATAAATTAGGGAGTGTCATCTCGGTTTCTGTCTTCTAGAATAAGTAGTGAATACAAGGTGTCATTTGTTATTTAAATGTTTGGTAGAATTAACGAGTAAAACCATCTAGGTCTGGTGCTTTCTGTTTTGAAAGGTTACTAATTGCTTATTAAATTTCTTTAATAGATATAAGCATATTCAGATTATTGACTTCTCCTTGAATGAATTTTGGTAGATAGTGTCTTTCAAGAAATTGGTTTCTTTTTCTTCTAAGTCATCAAATTTGTGGGTATAGAGTTGTTAATAATATTCCTTTATTATCCTTTTATTGTCCGTGGGGTCAGTAGTGATGCCCTTCACTTCTGATATCAGTAATTTGTGTCTTCTTTTTTTTCTTGCTTATCCTGACTAGAAATTGATCAATTTTATTGCTCTTTTCAAAGAACCAGCTCTCTATGGCTTCCTTATTTTCAATATTATTGATTTCTGCTCTAATTTTTATATTTCTTCTGCTCTTCTTTTTTTCTAGTTTCCCAAGGTGGGAAGCTCAGATGCTTAATTCTAGATCTTTCTTTTCTTATACAAAATATGCATTCAGTGTTATAAACTTCTTTCTAAGTATTGTCTTGCAGAATCCCACAGATTTTGATAAATTGTGTACTTACTTTTATTTATAAAATAATATTTTGAAATTCCTCCGGAAATTTCTTCTTTGAAGCGTGTGTTATTTAGAGGTATGTTGTGTCTCCAGGTATCCAGGTATGTTTCTGTTATCGATTTCTACTTTAAGCCCACTGTGGTCTGAGACTGCATGAGGCACAACTTTTCCTCTTTTAAAAATGTTAAGCTATCGTATGACCCCAAAGTGTTTGCTTTCGTTGATGTTGTTGGGTGAAGTAGTCTACAGATATCTGTTAGAAAGCCGATGAGACATTATCATTGATGTCTCCATCCAATTCCCTAGCAAAGAGATCAATAAATCAAAACGTGCAGCTATCTGTAAGACTCTCCGTCAAGTTAGAGGATAATCGCAGTGTTGGAGATTTCACAGCTTTACTAAAAGGTGCATGTATTACACTTACAAACATTTGACAGTTGCTAAGGAGATATTTGCCTGGCTGAAAGGGAAACTAACCTTCAGGACAGTGGCTTCCTTTGTGATAGGACATCAAGAGGGAGCCTTTGATACCTGTAACCGGGCGGGGGCAGAGGCCTCTGGGAACGCCGTGTGGTGGATGAGGAAAGAGAAAGAGTGTCTCCGAAGCAGGAGAGAACGCAGGTCCTGGGATCCTGCCAGGGCCCAGAAGAGTGAATGCTGTGGGGCCTCGGAGGGGCTGGGGCTCAGGTCCCTGCAAGGGGCACCAGGGTCCTAGGTCTGCAGGGAGCTCGGGGACCTCAGCTGCAAAGTCACTTTGATTACGCAATTTCCCTCTATTTTTCTTTTTTTAAACTGAGTTCCAGAAATTCCAACATAAAAACTTAAAACGAAACTGCCACTTAAGCAACCATTCCGTCTAGAAGCCTGGCTATGCTATTTAAGGAAGTGGTCCCCTTTTTCTTTTCTCCTTGGTGTCTTCTTCTCAATGAGCAATTTTCTTAAAGCCATTTTGACAGCTCACCTGTGGCTCAGGGGCTGTGAAGGGGAGCTCAAGGTCAGAAACAACAGTCTGGGAAAGGAAGGCAGGATATAAGTACTCTGCTGGGGAGAGAGATCTGGATTCTTCTGTGGTTCTCAAAGGAGGTGCTGACGTAGCTCCAGGAATGAGGATACCCACTTGTTTCATTTTTCCCCAGCTCTGTCCAAAGTGTCCTCATTGGTCACAAACCAACAGAATGTTTTGAAAGAGACATTTGCAATTAATTTATGTAACCCTTGCCCTTAACTAATGAGAGAAAGAATTGTGGAGACTGAATGATTTGTCTCCGGTTGCACAACTAGCTCCCCGGTGACAAGCCAAGGCTGGTGAGTGGGTGTGTCAGGACAAGAGTCGCTTCAAGTTAGAAAACAAGAACCAGGCAGAAACCTACAGTGAGGTGCCCAGAAACCCCACGGTCCAGTACTTCGGTCCCCAGATGTGCCTGTAATATCAGGGTCCCCGGGCAATTATTACTGGTATGCCTTAGCCCTCTCCACCAGAGTGACTCGGGGTCTTTGGAGATGATGCCTCGAAGTTCCTGTTTTTGAAGTGGTCCAGGCAGTTTTTAGCCATGGCCAATTTGGGAGTCGTTAACCTCGTTCAAATGTCTCATTTACAGATAGGTAAACTGAGGCACTTTAACAACTCAGTAAAGAACTCACACCAGGACTCAGAGAAATGGCGCCCACCTGATTAGGCACTGGCCCCCTCGTATGGCCCCTGGTAGGGGGGTAGGGTCCCTGGTCTTCATCCTAATGGAGGCCCCCGAATTTCCAGTGTTTTGGGTCTCTAAGTTCATGTTTCAGGAACAAACAATTATGGTCCCAGCTGAAATATAAAAGATGTCAAGGAGGATTACTTGATATGTCTTGTTTTTTATTGCTTTATTACAGTTGTCCCAATTTTCCCCCCTTGCTCTCCCCTGTCCCGCCCACCCCCAGTCCCCGACTCCCACGGTCCATCCCCGCCCTGTTGTCCTTGTCCATGGGTCATTTATACCCGCTCCTTAGTAGACGCTTCCCCTTCTTTGCCCCCTTATCCGCCCCCCACCTCTGCTCACTGTCAGTCCCTTCCTTGTTTCCCTGCCTCGGGTTCCATGTTGCTCATTCGCTTGTGTTGCTCAGCAGGTTCCTCTTACAGGTGAGACCACACGGTATTTGTCTTTCGCCGCCTGGCTTATCCAGAGGGGCCTAGACAGATTCTATCCGGGCTCGGGAACCTGTAGCTGATCCCATCAAGACCTTGCACCATCATTCCCCACTCAACTTGAATATTTTCTTGGCACAGAGGACCTTCTCGGACTCAATAAACAATCAAGTAATGTCTATTCATGGCCCTTATAGCTCCATGGACTCAACTGGAGTTTGAGGATGCACTCCCGAATGGTGTCTGGGTTCAAGGCCGTTGGAGAAGGAGGAGCAGGCAGGGTCGTTAGACTGAAAGTGAGGGCTCGTCCGTGCCTTCACGGGAACGAGGATGTTACCTCAGTGGCAGCCAGCTGTTTGGTCGCTCCTGGGGCTTTGGGGCGGGGTGGGGTGGGGTGGATGGTTTTGCTGGGATGTGGATAGAAATCGCCAGACCCCGCTCTGCTGGTATGAGGGGTGGGGGCACCTGCTGTGATCCTGGGCTCCTAGCCGGCTTGGTGGTGTGAATTCTAGCCACTGTCACCCTGTGCCATCTCTGCTGACGGCCACAGAACAGTGAGGGGCAGCGTGGCACAGCTGCCTGCTATCCAGGTTCCAACAGTCGCCTCCCGAATAACCAAGCGGAGTGATCTGGTTCTGCGCTGGTCTTTCTTCTCTGGTCACTGTGGCAGGTCAGACAGACGTGGGGATTCTTAGGGACTCTTACAGGTCTTTGCCTGGAGTGACACGTGCCATTTCTGCTTGTGTTCTTGATCAAAGTGGCTCATAGAGCTTGCCTGTTTGCAAGGTGGCATGGAAGCATGATCCTGCCGTGTGACAGCAGAACAAGACCTGGAAATACCAGTGAATCTCTCCGGTCACCCCCACACGTGCCATGCTAGCCACATCAGCTCGTTTACTGACTATTCGATGTGATACTCCTGGATTAGCACACATCTATACTTCACATTCAAAATACTCCACTTTTGTAAAAATATTTTTTTATTTCAGCTTGAGGCAGCATGGTGCGCCTAAATATTTTCATAACATTTTAGAAGCATTCCAAATCAAACATGCGGTATGATATTTGCCCTCCCCCGCACCGTCGAGTTCAATGTCAATGTCGGGAACTCTGCTAATGACCCCCGCAGCGGGTCATCCACCTCCACTCAGCAAGGCGGGAAATCGTTACCAAGTCCTGAACGGACGCAGGTGTGAGCTGGTCTTCAGAGACACGTTTTTTATCTCCGGTTATGAAGATCACAACGAACAGGAAGGCTAAGGGCTGGAGGTTAGCGCCGGGGAAACGCCGCCAAGGGGGCGCTGTGCTACAAAGTGTTCGGTGTCTAATCTGACACAGTCGCTGTGTTGCCTGTATCAGCGTCTTGTTTAAAAAAAATTGGTACTGGGCAGTCTACCTGATTTAATACTCTGTCTTGAACTCCACTGCATTCTGAACCAAACATGTTTTACTATATTTACGTCAAAAATAATAACGAGTTTTTAAAGATAAAAATGCATCGCATTCAGGCAGCCGGAGAAATTCGAGGTCGGTATAGGAGACACGAATGGATTCTATCACGCGGAGGAGCTGATGATGTAGAGCAGCTCTCTCCGGGCGCGGCCCACGTGGACCCGATCCCGGGGTGGAGGCGGGCCGGGTTAGCCGAGTCCCAGGACCGCCCTCCGAGCCCTGCCGGGCAGCAGCGCCGGCCTCCTCCCGCTACAGGGGCCTCCAGTGAGAAAGCGCCGTTGCCACCCACTGCTCCCCAGCGCACCACGTGGCTTGCAGCATTTCGTCCCGCGTCGCTCCTGCTCCAACCTCCCAGGCCGCTGTAACCGCACAGCACCGGGGGGCCGCGCTGGCTCTCCCGGGACTGCCTCCGCCATCTGGGGCTTCTTCTGGAATCGCCCTTCGAGGGCAGGTGGATCGCCCTTCTTCCCCTTGTCAGAAACGTCGTGAAGGCTTGTCCCTTCCGAGAGCGGCTTCTGAAGCCTTCCCCGGCCCGGACTCTGATGTCCACGCCCCAGAGGAAGACGACCCTGGAAGGAGTTTTAACAACGTTTAAATATTTGCACACACTTTGTAGGAAACGTACAAGATGTACAGAAATGCCTAAAGGAAAGGACAGCACGTGTGAAGGTGCATACAGCATACAGCTGTCCTAACAGCTGTTAATACCTATGACCCTATGACCGCACTACTTTCTAGGAAGTTCCACCCTGGACAGCGCTCATCATCTGTGGTGAGCAGAATAATGGACACCACCCCCCCCCCCCGCCGCACCCCCTGCAATGTTCACTCCCTCATCTGGAACAAGGCAAAGGGGTCTTTGCAGATGTGGTGCAAGGTAAGACCTTGCGATGGAAGAGTCTCCTGAGTCGTCCAGGTGGGCCCAGTCTAACCAGGCAGGACCTGAGGCAGAAAAAGAATAAATGTGTGGTGTTTAAGCCATTGATGTTGTGGTACCTCATGATGACAATAGGAGGAAACGAACACATTATCCTTCTAAAATACACAATGCTTTGTTAATAAAAATGTGATCTCGAATATAGGCAACACTAGCCAGTAGTGACAGAATTCAGATGAGAGGTTCCACGTGGGGGCTCTCAACCGGCAGAAGGGAAGAGGAGGTGGCTGGGGCTCAGCAACGTCCCGCAAATATCGACCAGGTTGGTGGCTTTGCGGAATGTCGGCATACGTAAAACTTGACTCCACTTTATCGAAGGACAGTACTACCTCGATTAAACAGTAAGGATTCGACAAATGCCAGCCTCAGCGTGTTTCGATTCTTATTTACTGGTTGGTATTTCAGCTTCAAGGGTTTATGGTTTTCGTCTCGTGCATCCTCTGACCGTCTCCTTAGCTTAGGAGTTCTTATTGGTTCGTGAGAGACTTTAAAACCACTACCTCTTTTCTATTCCATTTGTTGAAAACACAGCATCCTCTCCTAACAGCACCAGTGTGGCAGACCTCGAAATACACCCTGACGTCAGGATTTCCTCCAGCACGAGAGAGGAACTGAGGCTGTGCTCAGATGGCAGCTTTTTTAAGCCTTGGGGACTGTCCCAAGCAATTGCATCATGTAGGACTGACCCCCAGAGACCAGTGTGATTTCTGGGCTGAGTCTGCACAGACTTCCTGGTCCAGAGGCGGCACCGCCGTCCAGCTGGCTGTCACCCCAGGGTGCTGTGCTTCCTTCCCCGGGGATGTGGCTCGACAGACAAAGTGCATCCGGAAGCCAAACCGGGAATCACTGTAGAAGGCTATGATGAGGGTGACCCCTGGGCAGGAGATCCCAGGGATTCGTGAGAAGCGGGCATCGCCCTGGCTTGCCTGCTGCGTAGCTACGGGACCTGGACAGATTCTGTTCGGCCCCTCTGTCCCATCTGTAAACGTGAGGATGCATGAGATCAGGGCACACACAGCTCACAAAGTGAGCGACAGCCCAGGAGGACTGCTAGAAGGACCGCGAGGCCTTCTCTGGAGCTTCGAGGAAGACTGATATGATTCTCGGCTGACGTCTTCCAAGGTCACAGGGTCAGGGGTGACCCCAGTGTCGTGACATGGGGGCCACTTCTGGGCCAAGAGATACCCACGCCCCCCTCTCTTTTATTCTCCCGTGGTTATCGTCCTGAAATGTTGAGGGCATTAGGGATTGGCTGGGAAAAATTCTTTCCCGTGTATCTCTTGGAGGCAGGGTGCTGGTTGATATCACGAAGGCCAGTGGCCAGATTTGGGGTGCTTATTTCAACTCCCTGTACCTCGTTTTCCCAATCAGTAAAATGAGTGAATTTGGCGAGTTAACACAGGAGAAGGGCATTGCCAGTGAGCTGTCGGCATACGGTCAGCACCGAGTAAGTCGGCTCCCATGGATATTGATGATGAGGGGCTGCAGGGGTCAGAGGGCGCTAGGAAAGGACCCAGAGTGTGTACGGTTGGACAGGTGTCCTCTTAGCTGCTTTCATGCTTCTGGACGGAGACGTGTGGCAGAGACGGGCCTCCAGGGAGGCGGCCTCGGCTACACCTGAGGAAATGAGAAGAGGCTCCCGGATGCGGGGGAGAAGGAGGCCCCCAAACACTCACACGGACCAGAGACGCAGAGCGCTCTGGGCCCCAGAAGGAAGGGCGCATGTCCCAGGTGTGAGAGAGCCGAGAGGCTCCGCGGCCGAGTTCTGCAGGGAGTTCAAAGGCTGCAGGTCCCTGTGATTTCACAGCTTTCCTCCTTTGGTTTTTTTTATTTTGATCAGGTTTGGGCAAATCTCAGTGTGAAAAACCGAAACGAAACTGGAGACCTGCCCAAGTTCTGCAGCTACTCCGTCTGATCCCCAGCAAGGCGGTCACTCTGCCTCCTCTCTGCCCGCTCCAGGGGACTTCTCAGCAGCCAGCGAAAGCGTATGCAACAAAATGCTTGTAATTTAGGAGACAGTGAGTGGTGAGACGGTGGTCTACGCCGAGGGTCCCCAACCCCCAGACCACACAGCGGGAAGTGAGCTTGAATGTATTCGCTTGAATCGTCCTGAAACCACCCATCCCCCACCCCCACCCCCACCCCCAGTCTGTGGAAAAACTGTCTCCTCGAAACCGGTCCCTGGTGCCGAAAAAGTTGGAGACCGCTGGCAATAACAGCGATAAGTTAGTGTTGGGAAAGAAGTGAGTCTCCTGCAGTGGAAGCTGATCTCCATCTTCTTAAGTGATTCTCAAGGAATGCCAGGGTCGGATGGAAGAATACCCTGGGAATCCTAAGTCCTGGCTGCACTCTGCCTCGCCCCAGATTTACTCAGCAATCACAACACCCTAGGAACAGCAGACAGAGACAGTAAAAGAAAGGGGTGCTCTCCAGCCGGTCACACAGCTGGTCCGTGGTGAGCCTGGAGCAAAGATGAGCAGTGACCCATGTCAGAGTCAAGCAGGTCGTAACAAAGACGACCATGCATGTTCAAGACACGGGGCAGACACCCAACGTGAGAACACGCAGGGAGCTCAGAGAGCATCTCGTGCCTGGTCCCAGACCTGGCTGCTCCTCAGGTGCCAGGGAGACCCTCAGTGTCTCCCATCACCTTCAGAACTGAACTCAGACTGTCCACCTTGACCTTCAAGATCCTCCAAAATATGACTCCCAGCTTGCATCCCAAAATGTTGAAACTTTGCTCCTTTTCTTAGACCATACTCCGTACAGGGGAGATTTCTGCTTCCTGCCCACTCTCCTTCTCTCCACCCTGAACTAACTCTGTAGAGCCATCTCCTCTTATCCCACCCCAAGGGGTTTTTTTTTCCCCTGAAATTTAAATTGTTTTAGTGCTTTGTCCTGAAAATGTAATGTATACTTAAACCCTCACAATAGAAACAGACATGTAAATCCACTCACTGAGCCTCTGCATAAACATTTGCAGATTTTATTCCTGATATAACTTCAAATTATCCACACACACCCAACCGATTATGAAGACTGTTGTAAGCCACACTGGTCATTTTAAAATAGGCACAAAATGCTGAGAACAAAGAATCTTCCTCTTTTCCAGGAGAAAGGTTTTCTGTTAAGTTAGACTGTTTAAACATCCCTGGTGTCAATTCTGGGTGAACCAGGCTTTGAACGAGACAGGAGGCCTCCCCAATGTTTCAAGACAGATCCTGCTCACATCTCTTCCTCACCGGAAAGTGTCACCCGACTATCCAGTCTGTTGTTACATAGTCTTCTTCTAAGGTCTCGGGTTACATCCTATCAGTATGCCTCGGGGGTGAGGGTAGATGGAGAAATTCTGGAGGCTACTGTAAGAGATGCGGAGGGAGATTTTCAGTGGGATGGTGGGCAGGTGAGGAAAGGGATGGCTGTGGGCTGGTGCTGGACAGGTGACTCAAGTCCTTGAGTCCCCGCAAGCTGACGTCGGGCACCGAAGTTCCAGTGCCAGACACTGTCTGTCTTGACCCTGCATGGAGCCAAGTCAAAAGGACATTCCGTGGGAGCACAGCCCCCATCTCTCAAAATCATGGCGGTTTCGGTTCTGTCCCAGCCTGTCCTGTCCTCTGGCCGCTCTTCCTGTTTGCTCTGAGTTGCGATTCACTGTTTTCTAGGAAGTGGAGAGTTAGGAGGCTGGGAGGGAGGCCTTTCCTTTGTCAGGGGCACGAACGGGAATGCTGAAACGGGATCTGAAACCTGCAGAGTGGGCCCTGGGCACATTTCCAGGAAACGAGAGAGAAAACCAGCAGCTTTCCTTTCGGTCCCAAGACCAAAGCAGGGGAGGCAGAAGTGGGAGGCGCAGCTGTGACCACACAGACACTTCACTTCTTTGATCTGACCTTTTCTTCTTCTTTCCCGTGGATGCAACCTGGCCTTCCGCAGCCTGGGAGCGTCCTGACTCACACACCGCCCTCTCCCTGGCATGCCCAGCCCCTTAATCACTAAGCCCCCGTGACAACGGGGTTCTGGTCACCATCAAATAAGCTTAGGGAAAAGCCTCGGGTCTGCTGATCACAGAGACAGAGTTTCAGTCCAACTATCACATCTGGGCTTCACTTGACCAACCCCACCGCCCGCACACTTGCGAAACCACACAGAGCAAGGCCATGGCCAACACCGGGACCTGATGCAATGAGCAACTCCCCCTGCCCTGGCCGCGGCCAATCAAGAAAACCGAGACTCCAACTCCACCACGGTGAATGGTTTTCATCCGGTGTAAGCCCTTTCCCAGAAGCCATCTGGAAACCAAGCCTTTGAACACGAACGCGCCCGTGACTCTGGGCTTGGCAGCATGCCCTTCACGGACACACCTTTACCTGCTTTGCTACAAACTCTTTCTTGCCTTTGCTTGGGCTTTGATGCAAAAGGCAAACCAACCCCTTTAGTTTGGTAACACAGTTATGTGCAGTTTCAGAGCATGAGATTCTCTGTGTTGTGTGATCCTAGGGGTTCCACTTCTTCACTGAGACGCCTTCTGTAGAAGAGGGAGAGAGAAAGAAAACGGTGGTCATAAGAGAGAGGAGAGGATCCACAGTTTCTTCCGTTTCCACCCTCTGGCAGCATCCCCATGAGGGGCTCAGAACTGTGGCTGGGACCCCAACCGGGGGCTCCACACACCTCTACCTGGCTAAAGCCTGCCCAGGATGGTATTAAATTAGAACTTCGGCTGAATAAAGGACTCCAGGAATTCTACCGTGATAAAGTGCTTTGATCTTAGCATCAGAGATGAGCTGGGTGGCAGATGAAGGGTTTGGAGTGCTGTGGTTTGCAAATCTTGGTTTAGCTGTCAAAGTGTTTCCCCCACGTGAGTTCATAGGGGGAATCCCATCTACCAGCCAGGGCAAGCCGAGCATTCCGCGGGATGCAGAAGCGGAGGGTCCTGTCCCTTACACCCAGGACTCCCGTTAAACTCCTCTCCCCCATAACACGCACACCCACAGTCTTGGAGATGATACTAATGGACAAGGTATGAACAAGGCCACTCATGGCTTCTACTGGCTGAGGACTGGCTCCCTCTACTGGACAGCTGGTGCAGAGGCGAGGAACTGCACCACCAGGGCACCGGAGAAAAAAACCGCAGCAAACCTGTGTTTGGGATCCTTCCAGGGACATTTGTCCAGCTCTCGCTGCACTCTGCCCTCACCCCTGCTTCTGACTAGGCTCCCTCTGTCCGAGCCGACAGTTCTCATTGAAGACCTATTAGTGACGTGGGAATGTGGGGAAAGGCACAGGGGCCCTGCCCAGAGGGGACTGTGTAACAGGGTGAAGCCAGGGGCACCCCAACTAGGAATTTGTCATGGGGTCCAGAACTCAGGGTGTCCAAGAAATATTTTTAAAATATGGGATGTCCTCACCCTCCGCAGGTCTGAACTAAGGGATGGGACACAAGGAGCAGGGCCATTGAGAGTTGGTTTTGCATAGCAACAGTATTGCAGCTAACCTCAGGCATGGCCATTTAACATATCTATAACCTTTAACTGGTTTCATAGGTATGTTAAATAGCTGTGGCCATGCTTTGAGCCAGGGGGATGGGAGTGACTTCCACCCAGGAAGTAACTGAGAGGCAACTCCCACTGTTTACAGTGCTTGTGCAAGAGCTTGGAGATGATTGGCTGCACGCCACAGGGCCTTGCCTTCCTGGACTTACTATGGCAGCCCAGTAAAGCTGGAAAAACACGGGAATGCAGGTAGGTGTAACTGATTGTGGGAGTCATTGGAAATGGTAAGGCAGAGGAAGATTCACACCCGGATTTAAACCCAGGCGCAGCCATGCGGGAGGGTTGGGATCATGCAGCTTTGGGGTGCTCCCTGTGGCCACATGGCTTAGGCAGCAGGACAGACATTGCAGGAAGAAAAGGGGAGAAAGGACTCTTGCTGGTGGCCCTTGAGAAGGTGCCACATGGCTCTGGATTAACTGGAGATCGAGGCAGCGACACAGCTGATGGTGCCGGAACCGAGGGGCTGCCTGAGCCCCTGCTTCTGCTTCTTCTCCTGAGATAGGGTACCCCAGACTGGGCAGAGGGGAGAAGGAAGGACTGTGAGTCTGTGGATGTTCTTTCTAAAGGGCTTCAGTATCTTAATGAAGACATTAAGTCATTACTCTAAGTCCGTATAACTTTTTAAGTAAATAATTCCTTTCCTTTTCACCAATCTCTGGCATTGAGAGATGTCTTTCCCTGGTGGCAGGCAAGGTGAACCTAGTACGGGGTGGGGGGTACCCCTGCAGCACAAGGGGGGGGTCCATTCGGTAATAGTGTATCGTTCACCCCCACCCTGGGTCTGTTCTGGAACAACCGGACTCCTCTTGTGGGTGTCGGATCAGTAGATCAAAGACCTTGGCCTTCGATGGAGGCAGCCTTTCTTCTCCAGCGTCTTTGTTCCTCGGGATGAAGGCCTCTGTCTTGGGACTCGAGAAAACGCCTGTGCTTGTGTCCCCGCCATGAAAGCCCCTTGCTCACCACCCATGGGATACAGGGGAGTGAGGAGTAAGAAGCTCGCTGCCAGCCCAGCGGCCTTCCACATGGAGCAGGCGCTCTTCGATGTCTCGCTCTCTTCTCTCTCGGTGACCTCCCCGCTGGCACTCACCTAAAGCAGACTCAGTCCCCACCCTCTGTGGCCTATGCACAGTCTGGGGTCAGGAATACTTCTGCTGGGGGGCAGGGAGTGAGTCCCCTGTGGTAGAAACAGATCTCCTGGCTTCTACCTGGTCCCGAGGGGATAAGAAAGCCCGGTGACAGCAGGACTTGTGAATCCAGACTCCCGGCACAGCTGGACTCGGATTCCCTGCAACCACACAACCAAAGAAAGAGGTGAGTAGGGCCTGGGAAGTCAGTGTATTCCACCTACTCCTTTCTCAGATAAAAGAAACTGAGGCCCCAGGACAGAAATAAAATCCTTAAGGCCACGCAGGGTAGCAGAGGCCTCCGAGTCCCAGGGCCCAGCTACCCCACCGGCCCCCTGATCCTTCTGCTGTACTGTGCTCTCTCTTGCCCTGGGCCTCTGTTCTCCCTTCTACAAAAGAGAACCAGCTGGCACTTGCCACCAGCCCTTTCCAAAGTTGCTTGTAGCTTCTGGGAAGAAATATTCTACAAACTCATTTGCATGCCCACCGGCAAGTAGTAAATATTCAATAAATAACAATGATCGCCCATGTTAAATTTGCTCTCCGGGCCAGAGACTGCAGGCTTACAGGTGTTGTCTAATTTAATCCTTCCGACAAACATCTGGGGTAAGTGCTTTTATGATGCTCATTATAAAGATAAAGGAGCTGGGGCTTAGAGAAGCTCCATGCCTTCCTTCTACGGAGCAAAGATCAAAGCTTGCAAAGTGTGAACCGCCTCTCTGTGCGAACACGCTTTTTAGCTACACCCACGCCTTTGTTACAGTGCTAGTTGCCCATTATTTTACACAATCCTCCAGTGCCAGGCAGCTTCATCCCCACTTGAGCAGGGAGATTAAGTACTTTGCCAAAGGCTACACAGCCAGCCCAGGGCAAACCAGAGCTGGAGCCGAACTAGGGGTGGGATGGGGTCTCCCACCCCCATGCCCATGCTGACACATTGAACTCTGGGGAAGGGAGCTGAGGGTCTGTGTTTGTGCATATGTCCCCGCTGATCTTAATGCATAGCCAGTTAGAAGCCATACAGCTGGTCTCAGAACCCACCTGATGGTTAGGTAAGCCAAAGCCCAGTGAGAAAACGTGAATTTCTAACAATGGCCTGACAAGCTAGCAGCAGAACAAGCCAGGGCTCAGAGACTATGCCTCCCAATTTGGGGCAATTTAGAGGGGACACCCCAGCTCCGCTGCACTCTCTAAGTTTAGTCTGTGGGAAAACGGGGACATCCCCTCCAAAGCGGGAAGTAAGGGTTGCATCTCTTGCCTCCCACGATTGGCCAGGAGGAGCTGTGCCCGGTAATCAGCATCCTGCACTCAGGGAGGCTGTTCTGACCACATACTCACTCAAAGGGCTGCGGTCGTGACTGGGCGCTGGGCGCGAGCGGGTTCTGCAGCAAGTCCAGGGGTCAGGCACGTGACCCTGCAGCTTGCGAGGTTCAACCGGCTGACCTGACAGTACAGGAGAGGTTAACTGTGCTGGGAGAAGAAGCTGACTATGCACCATGCAGCCTGGGGTTCTGGAACAACGCCATGTCACTTAAAGGAGAGAATTTACACCCTTTGAACTCAAGTTGTGGTGTGTTGCTGGGCACTTGCAGAGACGAAGAGCCCAGCCATGGGAACTCCGGGGACTCTGCGACCAATATTGCCCACGATGAGCCAGGCTCAGTCAAGTTCACCAAGCTACAATGCCAGGCGGGCCCAGAAGCAGCCCATTGTTAGAGGAAAGCCGTGCATCGGGGCTGGGCGCAAGCGGGGCTGGAGGCATAGGATGCCGACCGAGCAGGCCACGAGGACCCCCTCAGTGCTGTCACGCTGCTGTGCGTCCCCTCAGTTCGCACCGTGGCTGCCTGAGAAGTCACAGGAACAGCTGAGCGTGGTTCACAGGCGGTCCAGGTCAGCACACAGATGCAAGCCCAACACAACAGCAGCTGTCCTACAGCTCAAGCCAGGGTCAGCCTTGAAAGACGGAGGTGAGGGGGACCAGAGCTTTGGGCAGGGTTCCTGGTCATGCACTTGTACAGAGAAGAGGTGGGCCTGAGGTTAGAATATGTGTCGATCGTGGTGCATGGTCTGGATGGCTGGTCAGGAAGGGGAGAGGGCAGAAATTTGGGGGAAAGGAGTCTGGGAGGGAAGCCTGTGGATGGACCTGTGGCGCAAGGCACAGCACGTGAAGACCTTTGTGTGAGGTCCATCAGCAAACTGGGAGAGCACGAGAGGCGCTCAGTGACCAAGCAAACAGAACAATGTAGCCGGTTGACCTTGGCCGCCGCAGTGCCGGACAGTGAACATGGGAACAGAGTGGCCCTGGGAGCAGGGGTTTAGGCCACACATGGCCCCAGAGCACGAGGTTCCAGTCACCAAGGCCGATGAGCTGAATGTCCGCTCTGCCAGCGGCCAAGGCCCACGCTGAGTCCCCGCTGCCATGTGGTCCTCCCAGAAGACTGACCAGCTACCTGGTGGCAAATACACATTCGGTCACATCGCATCTTGTCTAACCTGAAAAGGACAGCGATTGATGCCGACCGGAAGGGACACATTTTCCAGGCAGGAGTTGGCCTTTCTGGGGCCCAGGGCCTCCGCCGGCGCCATCACCTGAGGGGTCCCCCATCGCTATGAGACCCTGCAGCACCCGGCTGCAGACTAGGAGACAGGCAGGGGCGGCCAGGCTTCGGGCGTCTCCAGGCCACACCGGAAGAAGAAGAGTTGTCTTGGGCCACACACTAAACACACAAACACTAAGAAAAACTGATAAGCAAAAAAAAAAAAAAAAAAAGGGATTTAAGTAAATTTATGATTTTGTGTTGGGCCACATTCATAGCCGTCCTGGGCCGCATGCGGCCTGTGGGCCACGGGTCGGACACCCCTGCTTACAGCAGATGAAATCAGCACTGGGCAAAGGACCGTGGGATCCACTGGTCCTCCCAAGTAACCACATCTCCAGAGCGTTCGGCCTGATAGAATGAAATGGCCCGTCAAAGGCACAGCTGAGGACCAGCTTGGAAAAAAATATCCTGCAAGGATGGAATGCCGTCCTCTCGGATTCACTCTACATCTCAAACCAACTATCACAGGAGGCTGTGTCTCCACTCGGTAAGATGTGTGGATCCAGGTATCGAGAGGCGGAAGTAGGGGTCACCCCACTTGCCATCACTCCCAGCAGCCCCGTTGGGGGAATTTGTGTTTCCTGTCCCCACAACTCAGGGCTCTGTGGGTTTGGAAGTCCTGGTTCCTGGAGGAAGAATGCTTCCATTAGGGTTTCTAGCAAGAGTTTTATTACACCTCAAGCTACGGTTATACTTTGTCTCAATAGACTTGCAGACCAAGAGGCTCACAGGCGAGAAAAGGCAGGACTCGCCTTCCTGGCGGGGGGGTAACTGACCCTGGTCGTCAGAAAGAGGTGGAACGGATTTCACTCAATGAGGCAGAGAGCATGTCTGGTGCCTCTGCGGTCCACTCGGGTGCCGCTTGGTATTCGCTCACCCAACTTTGATGGCAAATGGACGAGAGCAGTAGCCACAGCCTAAGAAGATGGTGATGACCACGGGCTCAGCCCTCAGGGATGACAGGCCACCCAGACCAGCGGCGGTGGTGGCCGAGATTGAGGGGCGTCTAGAACGAGTGTTCGAGGAAGGAGTGCCAAGCATCTAAGATTCTGATTCCAATTTTAGTGTGTGGGGGGGTGTTTTTCCCACTTTCAAGCAATTCTGTGACATCAGCTGGGTGTCAATTCCAACGCTATTTACCTGGAGATGCGGCAGGCTAAGGGCTCAGTTCTCCAAGTCTCTCCCCCTTCCTACCCCCCGGCCACACGCACACTTCAGATGCCAATCGCAAATTCAGGCTATCATCCGTGTTTCTGACCTGCGGTTTCAATGATCCTCTTTGGGTTTGATCAGTTTGCTACAGTGGCTCACAGAACTCAGAAAAATATATACTTACTATATTACTGGCTTATTACAAAAGAAGGTAACTCAGGAACCACCAGGTAAAAGAGATGCACAGGCCAGGTATGGGGAAAGGGTGCGAAGCTTGCATGTCCGTTTGGCGTGTGCCACTGTCCTCCAATCTCCACAGGTTGACCAGCCCTGAAGATCTCCAAACCCTGTACTCTTTCGTTGTTTTATGGAGGCTTCATTACATATTCATGACTGATTAAGTCATTAGCCATCGGTGACTGAACTCGACCTCCAGCCCCTCTCCCCTCCCTGGAGGTCTGGGAGTGGGGCCAAAAGTTCCAGTTCCCTATCACTTGGTTGGCTCCACTAGCCACCAGCCCCCGTCCTTAGGTGAGGTCCAAATTACCTCATTAACATAAACTAGGCACCTTTATTACTCATCACGGGAAATTCCCAGGGTTTTGGGGGGAGCTCTGTGCCAAGGATGGGGTTGAAGACCAAATATATATTTCTTATGATAAATCATGGGAACACTGACAAGGAAAAACACCTACTAAGAAGGGCTCCTGCGGGCTAACTGGGCTCAAATTTTAAAAAACAGAGCCCAGCAGCCATTGCTGCACAGAGGCCTCGTATGCAAACTGCACTTCACAGAGAAGGTGGCACTGGTCTGCCTGACTTCGCACTGAACTGCTTGTCTGCTCTGGGTTTCTGCCCTCCCAGCCTGCCCTTATTAAGGAGTTCCTGGAATTTTATTTCAGCCAATAGGACTGAGGCTTTCCCCCATCCAATTGGAGCTATGCAGATCTGGCCAATCAGAATAGCTCTATTCTGACCAATCAGAACTGAGTCTCTTGGGCCAATCAAACCACGAAGATATGGAGTCCTCATTTGCATGAGGACAGACCAATCAGGGGCCAGGAACTCTGGCTGGGAAAGGTTCTGAAAGGTTCTCTTTCCACTGAACGGTGAAGTTTATGGCTCCCTGGCTGAGCTGAGACACCAAGGTGACCGGACAGAGCAGAGCAAAGCCGACCGTCCGAGAGCAGAGCGGAGCTGTGCAGAGCTGCCCAGCCCGGCCCCAGAGCTGCTCTACATCCGGCTGTATCACCACAGAGCTCTTTTGCACTGAATGAAGTTTCCTTCTTCACCGCTCCCCAAACTGGGGATTCTCGTGGGCATTGAATTGGCGTCAATGACCTTTGGTTGATGATCACAGTGTCACAGTCTGAAGACCAGTCGCAGCAGTGGAGGGCAGTTCGTTCACCCCAGTAATGTTCCTCTTGCAAGTTTCCTGAGAAAAGGAGGCTCGTTGGAGTCCTGGAGGAGCTTTGTGGATTAGACCAGCCAGGGAATCTGAGCAGCAGAAGGGACGGGCCCTGGTTCCCTGGCCCGCCTCGCATAAGCTCCCTTCCCAGGACCGCAGTGCTCCTTCCACAGCTGCCAAGCACTGGCAGCCGACAGCTCCCAGCGGAGTGTCCTCTGTGGGGCCTGCCCGGGGCCCTGCCCTTTCCTGGGATCAGCCGGCGCCCGTGACTGGTTGAGATGGGGGTGTGAAAGCCCGGGCCCTTGCCCCCACTGGAGCTGTCCCAGTTCTACAGCTCCCCGTGGAACTGGCTGAAACCTGCACTGTGACAGCGTCACAACACAAATTCTCTAGGCTCGCTCCTGCTTTCCACACTCTCCAGCACACTTTGTATGACAACTTTCATCTGAGAGTTTGCTTCCCGTGTGGTGACATCTCTGGTTGCATCGTTGGGATCTGTGTGCTATTGTTACCATTGGCCTTTAGTTAGAAAAGGAGAGCCAAGGGGACCAGACGTTGAGCTTAATAAAACAGGAAGCAGGAGGCCGTTTACTTCACCAGGAAGCTACAGCTGTTCACACTGGAGGGGACCCAGCGTTGTGCTTCGCCAAGGAAGTCAACAAGCACCCCGTCCCCCTTCCAGGACCCGACTGCCAGGTGGGAGCGGGGGGGGGGGGGGGGGGGGGGGAGGCAGGCACCATGCCCAGTAGAAGTCACGAGGCTCATAGGGGGAGGGGCTTGACCAAAGAGGCCTGTCAGTCTAGCCTGGGGAAAGAAGGGATTGGTTGGGAGGTCAACCTTATCCAAAGCCTGTGAAAGCTTGGGAAATTGTTTGGTCATTTTGAAAAGGCACGTGGTCCATCCCAAGCCCCAGCAACAGAATCCCAGAGGAGCAGAGCTCTCTCTTTCTGGCTCGGGGCCTGCACTTGTCACGTGTGCTCCCACATTCTCTCTCCGTAGCCATGTGTCCTTAGTGGCTGCATGGTTAGCAGCCAGGAGCAAGCTAAGCTACCTGAATGGGGACTGCGGTTGCTTAGCAGTCACCTACGGGCTCCAAAGAATAAGCTTTATTACGAGGCAGAAACTCTGGACACTACACTGGCTTTTGCATTGGCCTTGCTGAGGGACACAGTTGGACCTTTTCCATGGCCAGGTGGATGGAGATGGGGCTCTGGGAAGTCAGGAGGGGAACCCCCCTCAATTTTACATCATCGATAAACCATACCACAGAGCCCCATCCTCCCATGTGGGTCTAGGGAAATTCCTTTTCTCTACACACTGCAAGAACTTGTTTCCCACCGATAACACTATCAGAGGACTTAAATGTCTTCGCTGCTCTGTGCCCACAGTTTTAGACTCCAGGGGCAGGAGATGCTGTGCCCAGCTGGAGGTGAATGGGGTTAGGGATCCCTGGAAGGAGGAGAGAGAGCTTGTGCATGGTACGTGAGATCACGGGTCTTTCCTGGGCTGCAGCTCCCTCGCCCATCCTGTGGGACTTTGACGAAGGCCTCCTGCACGCAGGCGTGGGGCAGACCTTGGGAGCCTGGCCAGCTCCTTGGTCAAGAAACGGCCCAACGGAAACCGCTTCCGTGTCTGAGCCCAGACTGTGAACAGCTAGCTGCAGAGAAAGGGATAGCGTTTTCCCACCTCACACAGTGTGTGTGAGCACCTGCCCCCTACCCCCTCTGCCCAGCTTGCTCTGTTTTCTGTTCTCCATGCAACCCTGTGCTGGGAGAGCCTGTGTTGTGGAAAATGTCACTGGCCAGCCACCACTGGGGCACACAGGTCCTAATAAACCCACGCCTTTGACAGCCAGGCCACCAGCTCATTTCTTTGGAATCAGCAAACAATACCCTGAGGTTTGCTCAACCCCGGCTCTTGGCGTAACAATGGGCATACGGGCAGGATTCCAGAGAAATCCGACGGAGTGGACTTCTGGTGAAGACAGGATGGGAGGACATGGCAATGTGGTTAGGGAAATCCCAGTTTGAAAAAGGACCTCCACGGAGGGGGCGGGAGAGTGGAAATCTGAGGGGGCAACCCTAACTGATAGTTGGGGACCATGTGTGAGTTTGGGGACGCCCTGAAAACATCAGCAGGAGTAATTTCTGTCCTGGAACCAGTGGCGTGGAAGCTGCAGCTGGCAAAACAAAAGAAACATTGTAAAAATGAGTCTTTTTAAGCACCCCGAATCCTCCTCCTGGAGGCCCAGAGGCTGCCGCAGCCAGCCCCTGGGACGAGAGGGGAGTCGGTGCCGCCCGAGCCCGGTGCCGGCTGCCGGAGCAGCTTGGGCTACGGCCTCGCCTCACCTCTTTCCACGCCTGAGCCTCCCCACACCCCCTCTGGCTTCCTCAGAAGTTGTCCAGGGCTCTAGGGAGCTGAACAGCTCACTTTGGAGCACACTGAAGGAACGCGGTCGTCACCAAGAATCCAAATGGGTGATTTCAGTTCAGTTCATATATTTTAAGGTTATTGACGTAAATACATACTTGTTTTGCCTGGGTTTACAAAAATAAGTTCATGTTATTTATCTCTACTGCAAAATTTGTCAAGCAAAAGGCTTGGGTAATAATTAACTTAGAAGTCTTATAAAACTGTTAAGAGCTAATAAAGAGATATAACTAAAATGAAGGGATTTTGATGAAGTTTTTCAGTCATAATGCTATACCTAGATATTTTGGAATACCAAGATACTAAAACATTAACTGACCTAAGTCTACCTGCTTTTGCCTTCTTATTACAGAGGGTCTGGAAAATAAATTTGGATCTGTTAATGACTATCTCTTATACTTTATTTGAATTATGTCTCTTGAAAATGTGAGTGTATTTGCCAATAAAAGAACCTGTTTCTAGAAGTTATCAAATATATTCATAAATTTGCCAATTTAAAGTGTACTAATTACTTACTTTTAGTTGTCACTAAAAGTTTAGGTTTCTTTTTTTTAATTACTTTATTGTTGTTCAATTACATAAGAGTTTAGGTTTCTAAGAGTTAAGAACTCTGAAGTTGGAAAAAGTATACAGTGGGCTCCTTCTCGAGCTCCAAGTCCCCCTCCCACCCTGTTGGGAATATGGCGACGCCCAGCTGCAAGTGGACTGCAGGACAGACCTTGGGAGCCTGGCCAGCTCCTCAGTCAAGAATTGGCCAAACGAGCTGCATTTGGATATGAGCTGGGGCCATAAACAACTGCGGAGAGACAGCGAGTGGGCGAACGCTTTTCCATCTCATGCAGCTGGCGCACAAACACGTCTCCACCCCGCTCCCTCCGCTCCTGCCCGGTTCAGTCTGCTCTCTGTGCCCGGTGGGACCTCGTGCCGGGAAAGCCTGGGCCGCCGCTGGTGCACATGGAGGTCCTAATGAACCCCAGCCTCTCACAGCCAGCCCTCCAGGCGAGTTCTTTGCAACTGACAAGCAACAGGCGGAGGTTTTCTGGGGCCTCGGCCGTTTGCACAAGCAGGGTTGAGGTCCACTGAGCTGCAGGAGAGACAGGCAAGCTTGTGGAACCTGGAGTAGGGTCCAGGGATTGCTCTGAAGGGGGGCCGTTCTGTGGTACTGCTGCAAGGTCTCTGACGCCTCCTGGGGTCCCTGCTGCTACCTGAGGCTCGCGCAGAGAAGCTTCCTGAAAGGCTCTGTCTGAGATATAGTAAGTAGGTGTGCGGTTCCCTCAGCATCTGTCTTGCCCAAACTTCCCCACCCCGGTGGACAAAGTTAATGATGTTCTCCTAGAGAAGGCGCTCTTGGTGCAGGGAATCTTTTGGGATCACCTGGAGATTCCTCACTTTCTTCCCTGAAACATCATTCTCCTCCTATGATGGGTGGGATCATCAAGGCCCAAAGGAACAGAGGGAGAGAGACTTGATTTGGGGGCCATGGAAGTCCCGTGTCCCCCAGGTCAGTGCCATTTCTAGTGCCTCACTTAGGTTGCCTGTGCCGAGACCGCCGCACACAGGAGACCCATGGGACCTGGGTGCGGACGGCGTCCCTGGAGCTACACAACGCAGCGGCCCTGCTGGGCAGAGCCTGATGTGGTGGGCAGTGGACCCCCTAGACCGGCAGCCTGTGACCACGTGGAGTTCCAGCAGCAGGACACCTGTGATCTTTTCTACCCTTGGGGACGTGGGGGTCACAGGGCTGACCAAAGTGTGGGCAGATTTCATAGGCTGCAGAGGAGTCCTGACTGGAGTTGCTTGTACAGAAATTGGAGACCTCGCCCATTCGGTTGGAAGCTCTTGAGCCTGGAAGGCTAGGGCGTCGGGGGAAGGGTGGTGAAGGGAACTGCGTTTGCTTAACTGCAGCTTCTGCTGTTGCGAAGATTGCTGCGCTACCAGTCCCGCTTCTCCTCCCACAGCTTTCAGCATTTCGCCTCGCCCAGCCCCGTTCTTCTTGCAATTGCCTCCCCCACTCCCCTTGCACCACCGTGGGGCTCCGCGTCTCCCTCACCTCCCACCTGCACATCGCAACAGCGAGCTAACTGCTCTTCCCTCTCCTCCCACCCGGCCCTTGGCCACGTGGTTACTATTGCTGCAGCGCCTCTGGCCACGGCACGGCCCCTGTCCCACCGAATCAAAACGTCCGGTGCCTATTAGTTTGCCTGGGACGCTGTTAATTTGTATCTGTTGTCTCAGCACAATTATTAATGGTGCCTCCTCTTACTCTCAAAAGTCCTCATTTAGGTGTTACGAAGGACATGGCCGTGTTAGGTATCACTCTCTGAATGGATCACAAACCTCCCCCCACCTTCCCAGACTGGTCTCAACTTCTGTTCCCAAATCCCGCACCCCCCATTTCATTCAGACCCTGTCACCCATTCAATGGGCTGCCACCCAACTTGAAAAATACACTGTGATCATCTCCACTCCTAGGCATTGTGTCCAGCCATGCCTGGTTCCTGTCTACCTAGCCGGAGACCTCCCCAAGAGGGCCGTGCCCTTGTCCCTCCATCAAGACCTCCTTGAAGTCCCAGGCTTATGCCTCTTTAAGTGCCTCTTGTCAAGGGTCATCCGGCCGTCCTCTGATTGGTCTGTGTGTTCGGGCTGGAGGGCAGTCAGAGGAGCAAGGTCGGGCACGGGCAAGATGTCACAGGCTGCCACAGTGGGACCCGAGAGAGAGGCTCTGGGCAGGTGGGAGGGGCTGGTCAGGAGAAAAACAGTGGTGAGAAAAGCGGGGAAACCGAAGAATTTGGGGGACCGATCTTGGGGACCAGAGTCAGAGGAATAGAAAAGAGGTGTCTGTTCCTGTCACTTTTACCCTGAATCGGGTGGAAGGCCAGCCAAACCAGAAGGGCGCGTCTCAGGAACACAGTTCTCACGCCCCCATAACTGCACCTGTCATCCCTACTCCCACCTTTCCGCCTCCTGGCTCCGTGTGGATCCCCCACAACAATACAACTGCTGACAGTGACATGACGTTTATTTTAGGTGTTTATTTCCATTTAACAGTATGAGTCACACCATCGGTTCATAAGAGCAGTGTCTTCTTAAAAATACAGAACATTTTCATATCTTTGCCAGGACCCCTTCCAAGATTCGAGGGAGGCCAGAGGAGAATAGTGACGTTACTTCAAAGAAACAAAGTAACATCACCTTCCCGGGATTAAATTGAGGTTCACAGAGGGGAAGGGACCTAACCAAAGCTTTACATTAAAAGAAAAAACAACAAGTGGTATCCATGGCAGAAAAGTTTAAACACATCAATAACTTAAATGCAATATTTTTTAATTATTAAATAAAAGCATTCCTTTTGGAAGGATGATGAGATTGTCCCAGAGGAAAGGAATCAAGCATTTCTCAAGCTCTGGTTCAGTGTGAAAAAGGTGAGCATTTACGGCTTTTGGGTTCGGGACTTCTTGTCCAGGTACTTCACAGCCTGCTGGACCCACTTGTCCTTGGGGTCAGCACAGACCTCCCTGGCCTGTTTGGTCTTGAAGCTGTGGGAGAGACGGGAAGCAATTAGAAGTGTGCCTTTGCAAATCACGTCCACTTAACCCCCAAATTTCCAGGACCGCCTGCCATGGGGTGAAGAGGTGGCTATGGGAGAGAGGAAGGGGACAGAGGCGGGATGGGACTCTGGGATTAGCTGCTGCTCTCGATGGCCCAGTCAAGGCATCCTTGCTCTTGGCTCTAAGGCACTGGCCTGGCCCAGATAAGCCTGCAGAAAGAGCAGAGAGTGAAAATGCCCTACAGTGAAAAGGCATGAACTGGACGATGGAGAACTCTCTGAGCCTCTGGCTCCATGTAACTCGGGCACAGTTCTTGATCTCTGCCCCCTAAAAATGAAGTTTGGGGCTGGGAGAGGGGGAGTTTTGTCTACTTACATCACAGCTTCCTGGGGACATCTGTTGTTGGTGAGTCTTCTGTAGCTGTCCAGTTTCCGAACGGAGATGCTCTTATCCGCCATGTTGAGGCAGCAGACGTTTGGGACAATAACTGAATTTGGGGGGCAAATGAAAGAAAGGATGAGCCACGAATAACGTGTAGATATTTTAAAGCATGCTGTTGTAAGGAAAAGAGGAGGTTTAGGAGGAGGCAAGAAAATAGAAGAGAAGGAGGTAGAATCCATCTGATCTGAGACCCTGTACTTCTGCCGTTGATTTGGGGTCCCCAGCCGAACGGTGGGGACCCATCATCACTGGCAAAAGTATAGAAAAAAACGGGGTCAGTTCCATAAGCTCTCCCTCTGTTATTACAGATCCACGTAGCTATGTGACAGTCACAGTACTGTTCACCAAATGTCCTTCTCTCTCCGCTTTCCGGACACAGGGCAGCCTGGCATTTCTTGGCCACTTTTGGTTGGTGGGAACCATGAACTAGTTTTGACCCAGAAGTGAGAAGCCAAAGTGACAGACAGCATTTCTGAGCCAGCGTTGGTCATTCCTGGTGCAAGGACCTCAAGAGCTCTCTTGCCCTCTGTCACGGTAAGCAGCAAGTCTCTCTAGGACGACCGCTCCACCAGCAGCTTAGAATCCCGAGTACGTGAGCGGGAGGTGAGACCAAAACGTTACAGATGTTGAGTGCGAGTGAGAAATGCGGGTGTCTGGACATTCAGGGTGACTTGTTACCCGAGCATGCACGATCTATCTGCACCGACCACATGCAGTAAATCTAAGGCATCAGAGGATGAGAAAATGAGTTATGATAGAAACACCTAGATGTTTTTTTTCAGAGTCAAAATATCAACTCGAGAGTTTCCATGGCACCTCATTCCCTACCTCTAACCACCATTTCTGAATGCTGTCTCAGAATCCAGTAAAAATTCTGGGCGTCCCACCAAGCACCCCCCCTCCACAACACTGCCCCAAATGCCCATGGTGCCCACAGGAGGGAAGGATCTTTCTTCTGTGTGCCCCACCTTCAAACACCACAAACAGTGGAGGGCAGCTGCAGCCAGGTCACAGATACCCTCCATCTCTCTCAACCCCCGTGTCAGGAAAGAAGGTGGGGGCCAGCCTGGGGTTCTAGTTCTAGGCCCCCCCCCCCGACTGTGAGGTTGGGAACTTCTTGTTCATGCATGGGGCCCGAGGTGATAGTTTTGGAGGTGGTCCGCTGTCCCACAGGGAGAGAGGGGGCTTACTTGAATGACCGAGCACCTGGGTGCTGAGGGCGGCGGCCGAGAGCAGCAGGCACAGCAGGGCTGCGGAGACCTTCATGCTGGAGGGTGGGGTGCGAGCTTCAGCGAGGGAGTTGCTGGTGTTGGTGCTGGTCTCAGCCTCTTGGCTCCTCCGACTGCTCTGGCTGCCTTTTAAAGACAGCAGAGAGAGTGGGAGCTTCCAGGGAAACCCCTGCCTTTGCCAGGTCATCGTCAAGTCACTGGGGGAGGTCCCAAACTGATAACTTCCACACCCGGGCAAGTTAACAGTGCTTACAATGGGCAAAGGAAGGGAACAGCACTTGGCACATGACCACCCTGCCTTGGGGCTCAAAGTCGGGACAAAAGGGGGCCTGAGCAAGGATGGTAATGTGAGAGGGTGGTTCTTAAAAGCTCTCCCTGGCACGAGTCATCCATAGAGGGGCAAGGAACAAGGGAAACGAAGGCAGGAAGAGATGGGGAGATCTAAGAACCTTCCCTGGCCCCGTGTTCACCCGGGGGTCTGCAGGACGTGGGAGGTCGGGAAGGGGCCAAACTTCTGTGAGACTCCCACCCACAGGCAGAGAGGCCCCAGCCGCTCTGAACGTTGCCAGCTCTCTGGGAACCCAGGAATGGTAGCGCATGAGAACCTCACCCCCATTATTCAATCGGGTGGTAGAATCTTCACGCCCTGGGTGGGATGTTTGTGTCAAAGGACATCGGAACTGGGTAGCTCCTTATTGACCTTGACTCTCTGTTCATTTCCCCCCGGCTTTATGGAGGAGTAATGGGGTGAATAAAGGTGGTATACATTTAAGGCGTACAGTGCAATGGGTTGATAAACATATGCATTGTGAAATGATTACTGCAGTCAAGTTAATGGATATGTCCATCACCTCCCTCACCTCACACAGTTGCCACACACACCCCCCTTTTTTGGTGTGGTGAGAACACATAAGACCTAGTCTCTTAGCATAGATCAGATACAGAGTATAGTCACCAAGCAGTTCATTCGACTTCAAGCACTTAGTCATCTTAAGCTGCACCTTCCAAGCAAATGAGCCACAGCCACCCAAGAACTACGTGAGGACGGTCACTCCATGGTCACTGCTTTATCACCTGTACTTATTACAATACTCAAGAAGTACTTTGTTTTTTAAGCCCAGGTTGGGTATCTCAGTTGGTTCCAACATGGTCTTGATACGCCAAGGTTGTTACTGAACAAAAGGGGTTTCGGCTGCCAGCCGCCATCCGTGCGAAAATTCTGGAGGACAGTTTTGGTGAGAAAAGCAAAAGGTCTTTTATTCAAATCTGCACATCTGGGCAGACAGCAGTCTCCTGCCTCAAAGCCCATCTTTTCCAGAAAACCCAGAGGAAAGCCCCGCCGCCCTCTGCCAGGTCCGCCCAAGGTCGTGCCCAGAGGTCCTTCTCCAACGTGAAGCACCATCCTTCGGAAAGCACTCGTCCCTCGGGAACTGCAGGCAACCGCTGAGCCATCCTCCAAACAGCCCAGCTCCTCTCCTGGCCCTGGTCGGCCGTTCCCCAAACCCAGCCCTGCACGTCCAGGAGAAGAAAGCACGGTCTCCCTACCCTTGCTTTATATTTCCCGGCGGAACTTCCTCCCTGGGAGGGTCTGGCCCCCACAGCCAATGCTGTCCTTTCCCCAGGCTAGACTGACAGGTTTTTCCCAGCACAGCACCTCCCCCTTTTGTCACGTAGACCCTTAAGCTGTGTCCTCTGGTCCCACCCTCAACCAGGGACCGGAAGTGGGGAAGGAAGGTAATTAGCCAATTACTCCCCTCGCTAATTACTCTCACTAGCCTCAGGCATGCTCCGGGCAAGGCCTCCCACCTCCCACTCCACCGCATCTTGCCCGGGGATGGGGGAATCTGTCACCGTGCACCACGGCTAGCTTGGTTACCAGGGCGATGTAGCTTCCCCTGCGGCTCCTCCCACAACCTCCTCCTCCCACTCACAGCACCGGCCACGCTACACCGGCATCAAGGTTGCGGGTTTGATCCCCAGTCACGGCACAGACGAGACTCACCAATGAGCGCATCAATGACTGGAACGACAAATCAACGTTTCCCTCTTTCTCTCCCTGTCCCCCTTCCTCTCTCTCTCTAAAATCAATAAACTCTAAAAAACAAATACTTTTTAATAAAATAAAGAGTAAAATTACTCTTTTTGAGCAGGCTGAATGGTATGCTTGTACCATTTGACAAGCATCTCCACAGAAATACACATTAAAACCAAGGTGAGATATCAGTCACTTCACACCTGTTGGGACGACCATCGTCAAAACCAACGCACAGGATGCCGGCAGCTCCGGGAGCAAAGCAGACCCTTGTGCCCTGCTGGTGGGAATGAAAGGTGGCGAGGCCACTATGGAAAATAGTGTAGAGCTATTTCCACCAAGGAAAATCGTGCACTTCCAAACGATTTCTTTTTTTAGCCCCTAAAGACTTGTTTTCCTATATGGAATCCATAGCAAAAGCCTGCTCATCGAGTGCCCTGTAATGGAGTGGGTCTGTTTGAAGCAGAATGGGAACCCCCGATACCCTCACACCCCAAGGATTCAAGGAAAATCAGCGATTTCGTTCCCCCTCCCTCCCTGAGCACAGGCGGCAGACCAGACGCTCGGAGGCTGAAAAATAGCAAAGAGAGAGAGAGAACAAGAAGAATAAAGGACACACACATCCTCCTCGAACAACACTAGACCCCCTGGTAGGAGAAGGTGGGGGGAGAGGCAGCCTTGAATTCACGGGGCTTTTAATGAGGTCCTCAGGTAAAGGCTTTCAGGGGTTGGCTGCGGGGAGTTGAATGCCGTCACCGAGGTCCCCTCCCGGCTCGTTCTGCACGGTCGAGTATCCAATGGATTGATTGGTGCGGGCTGCACGGTGAGGTGACCTGTGCTGAGAGAGATTCTGGGGTCTTGCCTCGGGGCGGGGGGTAACCCAAGCTGTCAGTCTCATCTGATGGCTCATGGCCACTATGAGCAAAGGATTAAGACATTCTCGCTGGCCTCGATGGTCTCTAAGTTCCCATCCAAAGTCGCTGGTCTACAATGACCTAAACAGGGACCAACCGGAGGTCAGAAGACCTAGCTCTTCTGTGCTCTTCCCTGCTCGTCGCCAGGCGCGACGGTCCGGTGGGGACTCTGTCGGGAGTGCCCTGAGTGTGAACGATGCTTTGCCACTGGCGAGCGTGAAGACCGTGGGCAACTTACTACCCACTCTCTGCTGAGTTAAGATGGGAGAAATAATCACGTCTACCTTACAGGGTTGTCATGTGAGTTAATATATACCTATACGGGTAAAGTGCTCGGAAGAGTGGCCACACACTCAGTAAGTAGAAATCATACTTACTATTATCAGGAAATGAGACAGATCTCTGTGGGCCAGGGGACGCTGGAAACAGACCCTGAGTCTGGCCGCATTGCTTTCTCCGTATCTCTCCCCAGTTTTCCCACTACTTCCAAGTAAGGGCATGTGGCACTAGAGACGGCTTTCCGGGACGTCTGAGTTGCCCATGTGGAAGAAGCAGTTCTCAAAGGGTGCGTTTAAGTATAGAACATTTTTGACTTTGGAAGTATGTGGCTGACATCATCAAGAGATCATGTTCCCTGTGTAGGAAGAATTTCATAACTCTGCTGCGGGTTTGGAGGTCCTATCAACAAGTAACATTGCATTTGCGAGTTTTACTCAAAGCCTTTGGGGAATAAATAAACTAAACTTTAGACATCCGAGTTCAGCAGCTGTCTCACCCCAAGCAGGCGGGGGCAGCTGCCATGATTATTTTTCTCTCTCTTCCTCAGAAGTGACCCGAGCTAGATGCACCACCAGCCCATAGGCTCATGCCTGGGAAATGTGGGGCCCAGGCCAGAAACAACTTTGAACAATGGGCAGGAAAGTGGTCCCCCTCCATGAAGTCAAATCTTAGCCTCCTAAAAAAAAGAATCATAGCCTCCTAAGTGTTTTCCAAGGCGTGACTCATAAACAGTGGATGAGGGATGAGGATCCTGGAATCGGGACCCCTAGTTTATCTCTGCAACAGATTTCCTCTCATAGCACAAAGTTATAAACAAATAAAGGAGACCAGAACATTCGTTTTATTCCAACTCTCTTAAAAAAAATAAGAAGAAGCAGCCCTGGCTGGTGTAGCTCAGCAGATGGAGTGCAGGCCTGCGAACCAAAGGGTCACCAGTTCAATTCCCATTCAGGGCGAGTGCCTGGGCTGCTAGCCAGGTCCCCAGTATCGGGCGTGTGACAGGCAACTACTCATTAGTGTTTTTCTCTCTCTCTCTCTTTCTCCTTCCCTTCCCCTTCCTAAAAATAAATCAATCAATCTTTAAAAAAACATTTTTTAAAAAAGAATAGCGACCTGAGGTTCAGGGGTCAGCAACAAAACCCCCGAGGCAATGTGGCGCCTGAGACTGAGCCAGTTCTGGACCCTCTGCTTCCTGACTTCCTGTCCAGTGAGACCTGGGCCACAGGGTAGCCCTCGGACTCAGGGTTCACTTCTGCCAACCAGGACCAGGCGGGAGCTGCTCTCTCTCTTTCTCAAGACCATGCTCACAGTTTCTTATTACTTTCGGAGGAAAATGACCCCCAAACCTATGTCAGGATAGAAATTCCAACAACGGGCCCAGCAAACAGCAAGCTGTCAATAAGAATGCTAACTTAGTGCAACCCATACCAGCCACTATATTACTGCATTTTGCACGTGCTGACTCATTTAGTCCTCCCAAAAAAACTGAAGTAGGTATTCTAAGAAGTTCATCTTAAAAATGAGAAAATGAAGGCCTGGGGAAGTTAATGACTTCGTCCTCTGTGAAACCATTTGTAGAAGTGATGGCTGCTTCCCAGAGTTCCCAGGAAAAAAACCAAAGCTCTTTTATATAAAACATTCTCATGGTGGGTTCCGTTATTGCATAGAGCCCTCCTGGGGCGATCAGCTTAACTCTTTTGCACAAAGCTGGAAACCGAGGCGCAGGATGCTGAAATAGTTCCCTGAACCTACGCGTCACAGTAATGCAGAGCTTATGCTTCAAGTACGACGACCACAAGAATCTCAGTGACTCACTGATACCGATACTTATTCTTGTGGCTTCATACTGATATGACACCATGTGGTAGGGGCTTTCTCCTGAGACGTAACTCAGGGCTCCAGGCTGCTCGTAAATCACAACTGTCATCCGGAGTAGGTGGCCTCCAAGTTCCCTGAGGCAGTGGGAAAGAGGCTGGAAGATCCCGGAGGATGTTTTAAGGAACCAGTCATAGAAACGGTGTATTTCAATTCTGTCTACATCCAGTTGGCCTTAGCACCTCGTATGAGTCTCTTCCAAAGGAAGTGCAAAGGAAGCTGAGGGATGAAGCAGGGCGCTTGAATATTTGGTGAGGACTGAGAGTTTCCATCCCAGTCTGTCCTTGGCTCGCCTTTTCCCAACAGATGTTGATGAACCCATTGCTAAGAAGGTCCCATGGACCTAAATGGCCAGGATCTCGGGATGGCAGGCGGTCCCTTCTGCTAGGTGAGGACACAGATCTACTTTGTCCATGCAGATCTGTGAACTAAAAGGGCAAGTTATTTGCCCCTTGCCCAATTTTTAAAAAGATTTTACTTATTTATTTTTAGAGAGAGGGGATGGGAGGGAGAAAAAGAGGGAGAGAAACATCAATGTGTGGGTTGCCTCTTGCAACCCAGACACATGCCCTGACTGGGAATCGAACCGGCGACCCTTTGGTTTGCAAGCCGGCACTCAATCCACTGAGCCACACCAACCGGGGCCTGATTTTTACACTAGGAGAAGTACGTGCAATCAACATCCTCATTGATGGAGGGAAGGACGGTAGACACCAGGGGCCAACTGTCCGCAGCCAAGGCCTTCAGGCCCTTGATGAGCCTCAACGCTGCACTCGGGGGAAGTTCCTTTGTGTTTTTGGTCCTGGCCCCTGATTGCCTCTGGGAGGTCCCTCCTTTTACATTAGTCCCCTTGGCCACTTCTCATGTCGGGTGGAAGAGCAGCCAGTTCTTGCAGGGGGCTCTGCAGCCTTGAAGGCTGCTTGCCGCGCTGTAGAGCTCGGAACTGGCTTTCACTTTGAACTGTCAACGGCTCTTTCTAGTTCCCAGTTAGATGAGTCAGGCTCATTCGTGGTTTCATCGGCGATACGATGTCATTCTCTTGATAACAGGTTTCTGATCTCTTTCGACCCAGTCAATTCCATACGCTAGCGGCCACAGCCTGAGTTTCTTTCTGGACACACTCCTTAAGTTACTTTTCCGCTCTCTCCCCTTCTCTCTCTCTCTCCTCCTCTCCCTCCCTCCCTCCTCTTGATGAGGCTTGAGTGGCACGGCGACACTTTCCATCTAATATTTGCCTAATAGTTGTTTTCTGAAGTTTTATTACTGAAATCTGTTTTACTTACTTTTTTTTTCCCCTTAAATGCCTTCTCTGAAAGTTTGGTATCCAGAAACAGACGGCTTTTCTGACAATGTAAGGCCCTGAATTGGTGGACTTGGCTCCATTCTATTTCTGGTCTAACGTCGGTTCTTTCCTGAAGCCATCTCTTCCTTACAGTACCGTGACCAGTGACGACGGCGATGACCAGCCAACACATGCCTTTCGAGCCTCTGCTTGGAGCTACACTTTCGGCAGCCAGGACCTGATAGTTCTGCACCTTGCAACCTGAATCTCCACCTTTTTGACTCGAGATATTAGCTCCCTCACTGCCTGCTGCTGGGTGTCTCTGGTCAATGCTACATATTTTAGGTTTTTGTATAGCAACACATGACATGGGGCCAATCCCTCTATTAATCAATGTTAAGCCAGGCTCCAAACTTTAATGGCTTAACAGAGCAAAGGGCTGCTCTCCCCCACATCACAGATCAGGGTAGGCCAGGCAGCTCTCCTCCAAGCAGTGACCATGACTTGGAGACAGGAGCTACCTCCACCTGAAAACTGAGCTTCTTAGAGCACCCTGACTCCAAGGTCAGCATGACAGAGGAAGATGAGGCTGGAAGTATGGGTTGTGTGTAGGGACTAGATCTGGACGTGGCTTACATTATTTTAACTCTCACCCAATTGATTAGAATGCAGTCACATGCCCCCTCCCCCCATAAATGAAATTTAGGCTGGAAATTGGAGAAAAGCACATGAATATGTGGTGGGCAATTGTAGTCTCTGCTACATCAGGACTGGTGCACGTCCCACAGCCAAGGGCAGGAGGTAGGAAAGTTCAAAGAGAAGGCACAGGTCAAGCCCAGAGACTGCACTGATCTGAAAGAGAAGCTATCAAGGAACCAAAGAACATATCCCATCGCTAGTGCGCAGACACAGCCGAGAACCAGTTCAACAGATGGTCTCACCGGTGTGGCTCAGCTGGTTGGTGTCGTGCCACAGAGCAGGTGGTCGCCGGTTCAGCTCCCGGTCCGGGCACATGCCTGGGTCGCAGGTTCAGTCCCCTGTCGGAGCGCATGCGAGAGGCGACCGATCGATGTTTCTGTCTCACATCGATGTTTCTCACTGTCTCTTCCTCCCTCCCTTCCCCCTCTCTAAAAATAAGTAAAATTAAAATCTTTAAGGAAATTAATGAATTAGATGGGAAGGGCACTTTCCCCACCCAACACTCTGCGTCAGAATCTTTGCTGATGGTACCCGGAAGTCTGTGTTTTTGTTAGTGTCTAAGTGCCCGTTGATGCCAATATGAGAGTCATTGATTGCCTGTAACTCTCCAGCGATGGCCCATCAGGAAAAGCAACTTGCCCGAATTTACTGGCCACACTAGCAGCGTAACAAGTCTCCTCTTTGAATGCCATTAAACCCAGTGCTCAGATACGTACCAGCTTCTGTTGCTGGCTGTGGTGTGGGATTTCTCTCCAGGCCTGTACACCCAAAGGGGTCAAGAGATCCAGGCCTGCATGAGGGCAAGGGAGGTTGGGATTCGTTGAAACTGAAGAGACATAGCCAGACAAAGAGAGCGTGAGCAGACCCTGTCGGGCTTGGGCTTGTGGAGCCCATCCCTCTGAGCCTGTGCTACTAGCCAACACTCTGTTTAACGGTTGCCCAGCTGGAGGATTTGCTGCATCTCATTACAGTAAAGCATCTGTCCGCTTCCCCTACAACCCCCAGCTGGCTTCCTGGTCTCCCCCCGAATTGGAGATGACCTTGTGTGTTGGGATTTGGGGATGAGGACTGGAGGAGAGGCAGAAAGGGCTGCTGGATCTGGCCTGAGCATCGGTGACAGCAGCAAATTGTCACCGATATGTCATCCAATTGCCACTAAGGGGTCTAGTTGCTCAACCCCTTGACGCTTCTGCTGGGACTTGGATGCAAATCCTCTGTCACCAGGAAGCTCAGCCTCCCGTGGTCAAGGGTCTGTCAGTAGTCCGCCTTGGGTTTAAGATCCTCCCCTCCTGGCTCTTCCTCCAGGTAGAAATGTTTAAGACATATGGTCTCCAGATGTGGAGGGAAACATAGGAGGTCATGTCCGCAACATCCTTGATTTCTCAACGCAGGTAGTGTTTGAATTACTCTGAATTTAAGGCTTCATCAGAAAGGGGGAACCCAGCCAGTCACAGGGCTGAGGCAACAGATGAGGGGGAGACTGCTAGGGGGGGTACAGGATGATGACGAGGACAGGAATGGGGTTGGAGAGGGGGGAGGTGTTTGCACCCACGGCTGCAGCCGATGTCAGGTCCGGAGCTGCAGGCTGACTAAGCCCTGCCCCAGCCTCCCCGACTCTCTGACTGTCAGTGAGCCCGGCCTGTGGACCAGCCCGAGGCCCACGGTGCACTCATTCCCCAGGAAGAGCCTTTAAAACTCCACTAGCGTCAGGTTTCACCCAAAAAACACATCATGTGAAAATTCATGAGTCATGCGTATAAAAACATTCAGTTCTATAACAATATCGTGGCTTCCCTGGGACATCGCCTCCTAAAAGTTAAAATAAAAGTCGCACTGATTTTTTCTTGGAAGGACCCTCACGAGAGCACAGCGCGGTAGAGAGGAGAGGAACGCCCCGTGGTTCTGAGGCGACAGCAGTAACGGGATGTGCCCAAGATTCACACTGAAAACCCCCCCAAACCCAGGGCACTCAACTGAAATAGTAACAGCTTTTAAAAAGATGAAGCATTAACTGTGCTTCTCATCATGCAAAGGTCACATTCCTTCGAATTGCAATAAAACAATCTCAGAACGCATCTTGGAGAGGACAGGGAATGGAAATTGTTTCGCGGGCACTGGCTTGGTTTCACCGCAGGTGTGTGCTGAGGGGTTCGGAGTCTGCGTTTTCTTGTCCAGGTCGCTGTGGAATCCTGGACCCGCTCCTGTTTGGGGTCAGCACGGGTCTCCCTGGACAGTCTGGTGTTGAAGTTGTGGAGGACAGACGACACAGTGAGATGGGGTGTCTGGGGGAGCAAACCAAGGAGCTGAAGCCTGGGGGAAGCCTTCCCCGCCCACGAGTCAGGGAGAGGGGGCGGCTCCAGGGATGGGAGAGGGAGAAGGGGCCTCAGGGAAGCAGGGAAGGAGCCGCTATTGTTGTCCCAGATGAGATCTGGACTGGGCAGGGGGCTGGGAATAGGACGCCTTTCTTTTCTGGAATTCAGCTTCCCATTGGGAAATCTCTGGACTCGGATTGGAGATGGTCTAAGCATTTGAGGGTGTAACTCCGACTTAGTCTGGCAATAACCCTTTCCACTGCCGGGGGAAGCTCAGGGCCGTGGGTTAAGTGCCGCGGCTCACGGTCCACTTACATCCCAGCTTCTTTGCGACAGTGACAGTGACCGCTGGTGGCTGTTCCGTAGCTCTCCACACTCTGGGTGGGGACTGCCCTACAGGTGAACCGATAGCAGCAGGTGGTTGGAGTGTTAACGCCACCTGCAAGAAAACGATAACAAAAAAAGACTATTTGAGGTACGAGTTGGGGATTTCTAATTTATAAAGTAGGAAACAGTGACAAGGAGGAGTCAGAAAGAAAGGCAACGACCCACCCCATGCGTTCCTTGAACTCTCGGTCTCGCTTGCGTGGATGTTACACGTGAAGGCACCGTCCCTAACAGAGAGGGCAAGGCGAAGGGGTGACGATTCTGGGTGGTGCTAGGAGGGGCAAACAGAATACTCCAACTCCCTCGCTGGCTGGTGTGGCTCAGTGGATTGAGTGCTGGCCTGCTAACCGAAAAGTCGCCGGTTCGATTCCCAGTCAGGGCACACGCCTGGGTTACGGACCAGGTCCCCAGTAGGGGGCATGTGAGAGGCAACTGATCGATGCTTCTCTCTCACATAAATGTTTCTCTCCTCTCTTTCTCCCTTCCTTCCCCTCTCTCTGAAAATAAATAAATAAATAATTTTTAAAAAGAATTCTCCAACTCCCTAGGGCAAGGAGATCCCAGCTACGGGTCCCCGCTAGGCTCCGATCTATGCCTGGTCGTCCGCTGCCCTGGGCGCCACCGCCCCTGCAGAGCCGCGTCTCTGGAAGCTGGCCCGAGTGAGGCACAGCCCAGATGCTGGCCCTCCTTCTCCCCGCTTCACTGTGTCTGCACAGCCGCCACGAAAGGCCCCGCTCTTTGGTCGCCCAGCCCCGCCGAGGCGGGAACTGCACGGAGGGTGTGTTTGCAGAGCGGGGGTCCTGGAAGGAGCCGGACTTGGGGTCCGCAGCTGGATCTCTCACCCTGGCTCTGCCCGGGCGCACCGGTGTGCTCGGGCTCACGCTCATCCTCCTGAGTTCCCAGATCTTGTGAAAGCAGCTGTGACAGTGAGGGGGTGCCCCTCCTGCTCTGAGAGCCCGTGGTCCCCCGCGGGGTCACGTGCTTCACGGGGAGGGGGAGGGGCTTACCTGGCTGAGCGAGAACCTCTCAGTGACGTGCTTTTTGAATATGTTTTCTTGGGCAAGGGAGACAAAAGAAAAAGTAAACAAATGGGACTATATCAGGCTAAAAAGTTTTGGCACAGTAAAGAAAATCACCAACAAAAGTGAGTGTAAGAAGATATTAGCCAATGATACATTCATAAGGAGTTAATATCCAAAATATGTAAGGAACTCATTCAACTTAACTCCAATAATAATAACAATTAATACTAGTATTAAATATTAATATTTAATATTCAATTAAAATGGGGCAGAGGACCGGAATAAACATGTCTCTAAGGAGGACATATACATGGCCAATAGACATGTGAAAAGATGCTCAGCACCACTAATAATCGTGGAAATGCAAAGTAAAACCACAATGAGGTGTCACCTCACACCCGTCAGCATGGCCATCATCGATAAATCCACAAGCAACAAGTGTTGGAGAGGATGTGGAGAAAAGGGAACCCTGGTGCCCCATTGGTGGGACTGGAAATTGGTGCAGCCACTGTGCAGAGCAGTACAGGGGGTCCTCAAAAAATTAAACACAGAACTACCTTGTGACCCACCAGTTCCACTTCTGGGTATTCATTTGAAGAAACTCAAAACACTAGTTTGAAAAGATACGCGCACACCTATGTCTATTGCAGCTTTAGGTACAATCGCCAAGATACGGAAACCACCAGAGTCCTCGCTGGTAAACGGATGGGCAGAGGAGATGCGGTACGTCCCACAGTGGAATACATTACCCAGCCAATAAAAAGTAAATAAAGTCTTGTCATTTGTGACAGCATGGATGAACCTAGAGGGCATTATGCTAGGTAAAATAAGTCAGACAGGGAAAAGAAATACTGTGTGATTTCACCTGTAGGGGGAGTCTAAAAAACAAGCAAACAAACAAAACAGAAACGACCTCATAGATGCAGAGAACAGACGGGTGGTTGCCAGGAATCTGGGTCTATAACTAGAAAATCACCGGCTATAACAACCGTGGCAGGGATGTGAGGTACAGCACAGAGAATGTTGTCAACAACGTTGTAATAGCCACGTGTGGCGTCGGATGGACGCTGGACTGGCTGGGGTGATCACAAGTTACATAAATAAGTCCAATCGCAGTGTTACATGCTTGAAACTAATATAATACTGTGTGTCGACTAATTTTTAAAAAATTTTTTTCATGTACCTTTGCCCTCGCCGTTTGCAGAGCTGGTTGGAACCTCACCAGATCTGATTCTGGTTGGCACCCCTATGAAGGTTGTGGGCTCCAGACCCGCCCAGGGCGCATACGGGAAGCAACCAATCAATGTCTCTCTCTCTCCCCCCCCACCCCTTCCTTCCTCTCTAAATTCAATAAACACATCCTAGGGAGAAGATGTTTTTTTTCTAAGTGGAAACTAATCAACAAAACAAAGAAGCAAGCATGAAGATTTTTTAAATGTACTTTTTGCCATAAGAACACTCAGGGGTTTTTTTTTCTTCTTCTTTGGAATACTCTGAGTATTGCCTAAGTGTGTTTTGGTTTGTAAACAAGCCCTGAGACACTTGAATTAATCTTAGTCCTTTAGTTTTAGCAGGGCCTCCCAACTGTTTCCGAGCTCCCTTCCCGGGTTTGATGAAGTCTGGCCTCTTCGCACACATAACCGCATCGCCCACGACGGGCATGGACACGGGAGAGGAAAATCCTTCGTAGGAGCATTCTACAACACAGCCTTGAACCCTGCCTGGGAGAAACTCAAGGCTTTTCTTCTGGCTTTAGCTTTACATCAAGTTTATTCTTGCCTCGGTGACTTGGCTCATGCTACTCTGTGAGGTCTTTTTCAAATTTTCCTAACTTCCAGTTACAGAAATTGGTAAATATTCAGTCTACAGCCTACCCCCTTCTCCACGGAGTCTTCTCAGACCACTTCAATATTATCCATCATAACAGTTCAGTTTCGAACCCAGTGCATATGGTCCATCTACTTAGTGCTTCCAAGAAAGACAACCTTATTATCCCTTTGTTTTTTCTGGGGCTGATGGTAATGCAAAGGTTTATTTTTGGGCTCTTGATTTTGTTCTATTGGTCTAGGTGTCTATCTGAGGCAGTACAATACTGTTTTAGTTACTATAGCTTTGTAACGTAGTTGGAAACCAGGAAGTGTGATGCCTCCAGCTTTGTTCTTTCTTACGGTTGCTTTGGCCATGTGAGGTCTTTGAGTTTCTGTGTGAATTTTAGGATGCTTTTTACCTCTGTGAAAAATACCATTGTAATTTTGAAGGTTTTTCCTTGACCCCATGGATGGCCTTGGATAATATGGACATTTTAACAATATTAATTTTTCCTATGCATAAACACAGCATGCCTTTGCAGTAATTTTTTTTCAATTCCTTTCCTCAAAGTCTTATTGTTTTCAGTGTACAGATCTTTTACCTTCTTGGTAAAATTTATTCCTAAGTATTTTATTGTTTTTGATGCTATTGTGAAAGGGTTTGTCTCCTTCATTTTATTTCATCTATTTTGTTATGATTTATAGCAATACTACTAATTTTTGTATCCTGAAACTTTACTGAATGTGTTGATTACTTCTAACAATTTTTGGTGGGGATTTTAGGATTTCCCATAGATAAGATTATATCATCTGCAAACGAGAACATTTGACTTCCTCCTTTCGGACTGGCGTGCTGTGTGTGAGTTTTTCTTGCCTAACTCCCTGGCGAGGACTCCCCGTTCTGCGTTGCCCTGGAACGGTAAAGGCGGCCGTCTGTGTCTTGTTCCCACAGAAACATTTTTCAACATCTGAATTGGTGTCAGCTGCTTTTGGTATGCGTGGTTCCATTTTCATTTCTCTGAGGATATTTTCTGGGTTTTCTTTTCATTATTTCTTTGACCCGTTGCTTGTTCCGAGTGTGTTGAATTTCCATATTTGTGAATTTCCCGGGTTTCCTGCCGTCGTTGATGTATAGTTACACACCATCATGGTTGGGAGAGATACTCGGCATGATTTTGATCTTCAACAAGCATGCGTTGCTTGTTTTGTTAACAATGACTTGTTCTGTTCTGTTCCGTAGTCTGTCTTGGAGAACGCTCTGCGTGTGATTGAGAAACGTCTGTTCTGCTGCTTTGGGATACAACGTGCTGTCCGCCTCTATTAGGGGCATTTGCGCTGATGTTTTCATGTTGATCTTCTGTCCGAACTATCTATCCGTCGTTCCAAGTGGGTACCGAAGTCCCTTACAACTACTGCATTGCTATTTCCCCCTTTAGATCCTAAAGCATTTGGTTACTATACAACACTTAGGTGCTTCGATATCGGGTGCATATATACTTATACTTATTGTATCCGCTTGATAAATCGACCCATTTCTCATTATCTACTGACCTTCTTCGTCTCTTCTTACAGTCTTTGGCTGAGCGTCTGCTTTGCCCGACACACTCGTGGCTGTCCCCACACTCTTTCGTGCTCACTTGCGTGAGTATCTTCTCCCTCCTGTTCCCTTCGAGTTCATGGGCACCCTTCAAACGCAGACGAGCTCCTTGCAGGCAGCAGATAGTGGAGTCTTGTTTGTTTGTTTTTTAATGTGTTCATCCACTCTACGTCTTTGGATTGGAGAAGCGAGTCCATTTCCATTGAGAGTAACTATCGGCAGGTAAGGACTCAATAAGGCCACCCCAGGAACTGTTTTCTGGCTGTGCCGCAGCTCCCCGTTCCCCCTTCCATTCCCACTGCCTTCCTTCGGGAACCGATGCTTTCTTACGGTGGAGTGCTTTGGTTCCCTTCTCGTTATCTTTTGTGTATCTATTGTGAGTTTTTGCTCTGTGGCTACCATGAGGGTTACGTAAAACATCTTCTAGCTACAATAGTCTATTTTACGCTGATAACAATTTCAATTGGATGCAAAAACTCTACCATTTTACTCCCTTTCATGCTTGTGATGTTACAACTAACCTCTTTTGTGCATTGTGTGATGATTAACGAATGATTGCATCTATAATTATTTATTTATTTATTAAAATTTTTTCAATTATGGATTTGAGAAAGATTTCTCATTCCACTTATGTGTGCATTCATTGGTTGATTCTTGTATGTGACCAGGGATTGAACCCACCACCCTGGCGTACAGGACAATGCTCTAACTGACTGAGCTCCCTGGCCAGGGTGCTGTATTTACTCCCAATACTTCCGCCTTTGAACCTTTATTCTAGAGTTAAGTGGTTACTATGCTGTCACGTTACAGTATTAGAATATTCTCAATTTGACTGCACACTGATCTTTACCGGTGTGCTCCATATTTTCATGTGTTCTCATGTAACAAATTAGTGTCCTTTTTATTTCAGCCCAAAGAATGCCTCTGTGTTTCTTGTAAGACAGGTCCAGTGGTGACGAGTTCCCTCCAGTGTTGTCTGTTTGGGAAAACCTCTCCTTCGTCTCTGAAGGGCGAGTCTGCTGGACAGTGCTCTGGGTTGATTGTTTTCCCTTCGACACTTCGGTGCTATCAACCCACTGGTTCCTGACTTAAGGTTTCCGCCGAAGAAATTCACTGATAGCCTCTCAGGGATTCCCCTGGAAGTTACAAGCTCCCTTTCTCTTCCTGCTCTTAAAAATATCTCTTGTCTTTCACTTTTGAAAGTTCTATTACACTGTGTCTTGGAGAAGGTCGCTGAGTTTGTCTGGGGACCTACGAGCTTCTTCTCTGTGTAGATCATCTCAAAGGCCCTGTCTTCTAATTTAAACTTTTTTCCTCCTTAATCCATTCTGCCGTTGATAACCTCTACTGTATTTCTCATTTCACTCATTGTATCTTCAGCTCTAGAATTCCTTTTGTGTGTGTGTTTTCTACCTGTTAAACTTCTGATTTTGTTGTTGTACTGCTCTCCTTATTTTGTTGAACTGTTTTTCCTTGTTGTCTTGTAGCTCACTGAGCTTCTTTAAAATAGTTATTTTGTGCCCTGGCTGAGTAGCTCGGTTGGTTAGAGCATCATCTGTCTACATCAAGGTTGTGGGTTCGATCCCCAGTCAGAACACATACAAAAGGAAACCAACCAATGCATCAATATGTGGAACAACAAACTCGTGCTTCCGTCTCTCCCTCTCTCTCTCCCTCTCCCTCTCTCTCTCTCTCTCGCCAATACAATCACTATTTTGAATTCTTTGTCAGATGTATTATTGATTTCCTCTTTGGGGTCAGGTATCGGAAGATTACTGTGATTCTTCAATGGTGTTATAGCTTCTTGATTTGTGGGGGGAGGGGTGTCCTGAAATCTTGTATTTTTAAAAGGAAAAGTTACCCGCTCCAGTTTTTGGTGATCGATTTCAGGAAAGAAATTCCTTCCATCAGCCCAGCTAAGGACTTTGCGGCTTTCTCGGAAGGGCTATGGGTGTGCCTACGCCGAGCTTCTTGCTCCCCCTGGTGGCAGGTTTCTTCAGTTTGCCGGCCTTCTCTCGACCCTGCAGCCCCCGAGGCCGAGGCCGACAGCCTCTCTCTCGCTTTCTCGGGGGGCTAAAGGGGAAGTGCGTGGTCTCTCCCTGGCCCACAGATGCAGGCCCGCGTTCTGTGCAACTCCCAGGACGTCTGCCAAAGCTGTCTGTCACAGACCCGCTGGCCAGCTCAGCGTCCGGGCCGTGAGAGAACCGAGGAAGACGGGGCACACGCTCATCTGTGCCTCGGGATCCCCGGGGGAGCTCCCGGAGTGGGCCGGCGGGAAGCGGAGCCTTCCGCGTTTCAACACCCTAAGTCGGGATCCTTGGGGGGCAAGGAACTCGGGTGACGTTAACGCACAGGGAAGTTGGAGGCTGAGTGCAGGACCTGCGAGCCCGCTGATGAAAGGTGATTGACACGTAGTTATCTCGGACCCAGATCCGGACCTCAAGGGCCAGGCCACGCGCCCGGCTGCCTATGTACACTGCTGCCCCCTCCCGGCTGTGGGAGCCTGAACCACGCCCCCTTCCCGAGGGCGCCCACATCCGAATCCAGCCGCTGGAAACTGTGATATGTCACCGGACTTGGCAAGGGGAACTTTGCAGATGTCATTAATTTAAAGATGTTTAGATGGTAGGATTATCCAGATAATACAATCACAAATGTTATTTTAACAGGGAGCAAGGAGGATTAGAATCAGAGATAAGATGTGAAGACAGAAGCGGAGGAGGAGGGAGAGGAGGAAGAGAAGGAGGGGGAGAGAGACAGAACATTTAAAGAGGCTTTGAAGGTGCAGGAAGGGGCCATGAGCTAAGGAATTCAAAAAGCTTTTATAAACCGGAAAAGGCAAGAAAATGGATTCTGCCTCAGAGTCTCCAGAAAGACTTCTGACCTTCAGAACTTAAGTAACACATTGATGTTGCTTAAAGGCATTTATTTCATAATAATTTGTGATAGTAGCAATAAGAAACTAATGCGGATTTTTGTAACCGTAGGTTGGTGCCGCTGTAACAGTTAAAAAAAATGTAGACGTGGCTTTGGACGATGGGCAGAGGCTGGAAAAGTTTTTAGCCTGATAGGAAAAGCCCAGATTTCCTGGAACAGACTGTTGGCAGCCACAGAAAACGAACACACTCTACTTGGCAATCCCTCCTGAAACAAAGCCTGTTGCCAATGTTTTGTGCTCACATTTCTTCAAGCATCGAGCAAGGAATCCCAAGCGTAGCCAGTTTCAGAGTTTCCTGAAAGTAAAAATAGATGTGGCTTGAAAAGGAAACGGGAGCGGGTTATTTGGGGGGTTTGGGCACATGGATCACCCCCCTCGTGGCCTCCCCTTCCTCCAGACCCCACGCCTCCATCTGCCTGGCATTAGAGGGCCCGTGCTCGGTAAACCACGTGATGTTGCCCCACTGACTTGCACTCCGCTCCCTGCGGCCCTTGGGACCCACTGCCATTAGAGAGGTACCCCTCGCTGGTGACTGAGGCTGTAGATGCGGGAGGGGGGGGCAGGGAGGGCTGCAGAGCCTGGCACAGGGTCAGTGAGTTCCGGCTGTAGCTGACCGAGGCCTCAGGGCACTTTGGAAAGTGTTACTTGAAGCTTGGTTGGCACCCCTCAGAGGAAGCAGGATCCCCTCTCCTCCTCTCCTGCTCCAGCCAGGAGGCGTTGAAGTTTCCCGAGAGACAGCCTCTCGGATCTGAAAATCTAGGCCCCACTGGGTCCCCTGTGTGTAACACACCATCATCCCTGTTTTATTTATGGAGGCTCAGAATGCCCAGCCTGCCCTACGCAGCAGAGCGGGTCGGTGCCGGTTCTGCAGCTAGAACCCGTGTCCCTCTGGCCAGCCAGGGTCCTTCTCCCCAGCACCGCACACCGCCAGAGGCACCCAGCAGCCACCGCCCCATCAGACCGGGAAGGTCAGTACCACACAAAAGTTACCCAGTAAGGCCAGGTGCATGCGTACAGCTGGGACCGCCCGTGCCCAGGTGGGTCAGACGCCCCACAGGTAGGTCGAACGCCACGCAAGGGGGCACAGACTTTAGGTGGGCACTCGGGATAAAAAGTCCTATCCAAGCTCTGGAGGTGGCCGAGGCCGCCCGAGGGTCACACCGACCGTCTGGCTTCCAGCTGAACCAGGCAGCCAGGAGGACAACCTGCCGAGTGACCCTTGCCTTCCCCGGTGTCTGTCCCTGAGCCGGAGACACTGGTGGCTTCGCCTTGGAAAGCAGCAGCAGCCAACATCGGGGCGGCAGGAGCCCAGAGGCCCGCCCTGGAGGAGGGGCTGAGCTGTTCCCCTCCCTCCGCTTTGCGACTTCCTCCTGGATCGAACCAGCAGACGAACCAGCAGACGCCCCAGTGAGCCGACCAGAGAGACCCCGGGAAGGACACCGCTCTGCCACCCACCACCCATCCCATTGCCCACCTGGGGTCCCGGGGCAGCGGCTCGCACCCCCAGCACAGCTGTGGGCACCTCCTTCTCCGACCCCTGGGGGCCGACTTTGCAGCTGTCAGGTCACCGGGGGGAAGCACAGGTTTTGTCCTGACACTGCTGGGCCTTGCCCTGGATGGTGGGAGCTCTCCCGGTCCCCCCACTGTGGTCACCTCAGGAAACCTCGTCCCTCTGCTGGGAGCCACCGAGGAGCCCCCGGAGCCCTCTCCCTTGGGCTGCGGTCACACGGGAGACAGGGTTACTCCCTCCTGGGTGAGGGAGGCCGGCTCTGGACGGGGCCTCTAGAAGCACAGCCAGAATTCCTGTCCACCCCGCAGTTTCTCAGATGCCAGTATTTAGAGTTGTCACTGGCCCTGAAGCTGGTGACCATGTGCCAGGAGGGGGAGGCGACCCTGGGGAGGGGTGTGGACTCCTCCCGAGGCCCTACATCGGGGGGCAGGAGCGGGGAGTTTATTCTTTCGGGAGTCTTGTTACTGAGCAGAAATTGGGGTCCTGCTGCCCGCTGCCACCCTCGAGGCAAAGTTCCCGAGGCAAAGTTTTAGTGATAAAGGAAAGGCGTGTTTATTCAAAAGCTTCACAATTTCGGAACAACTGCTTTCCACTCGTCACTTAAGTCCCTTAACTCTTTAGTTACAGCTTTAATCTCCGAAACCTACCAAGTAAGGCTAAACTCCAACACCTGAGTTCTCCTAGCATCTTTCCCCCTGTTCGTTTTAATTATCTTATTTCTGTAAGGCTGGTTCGCAAACTAAAGCAACCTCAGACACAAAAGCTACACCATGTTGGAAGAACGGCGGGCTTCCGCCTCAGAGCCCGAGGTCGCTCCAGAAGGCCCAGAGAAGAAGCCTGCCACCCCCGGCCAGGCCAGCCGGGCCCTGGGCTGCGCCGAGCCCCTTCCCACCCAAGCACGTCCGCTGGGGGACGCAGGCAGCCGCGGGGAGCCGTCCGGCTGTGCGGCCGCATCTGGGGGCAGGCTCTGAGTCCGCGTCCGACGGTTATTTCCGTCTGTGGGTGGCCTGCAGATTATATTTCTACCGTGTCCGCCCGTGCCTCTTTCCCACACTGCACACTTGTCTGGGTCACAGCTCTGGAAGCCCACATGCTCACTCTAGCCAAAATGAGTAAAAAAAAAAAAAAGCATCGCTGTAGAGCGTCTTAGCAAAGCGGGAAAGACCCAGTGATGACCCAGCGGAAGACTCTCAGACTGCCAACAAAAAGAAAGTTGCATTTAAAAGAAAACACCAGGAGTCCTACTTAAATTCCGGGTTCATTGCCACGGGGACTCATTTCTCCGAGCCTGCCATGTACAGTACGTGGTGACCAGCGGCCCACGAGGCCATGAACCCTTCACAACTGCTTCGCCACGTGGAGACCAGGCACGCTGCACTGAAAGACAAGCCTTTGGAGTTTCTCCAAAGAAAAAACAAACGTGAACACGAGGAACAGACACAGTCATCGGAGGCCCCCGTGGCTTCCACGGGTCTGCACCAGGCGTCACTGTCGGCGGCTGGCCACGCGGTGGAAGCCAAGCCACCCTTCACTGTCGGCGAAGGACAGGGTCCTGCCGCTGCTCAGAACGCTGGTCCGGGACTTGCAGGAGAGGCTGCAGTTCAGAAGGTGGTACGTGTGCCCCTTGCGGCCAGCCCCGTGAGCAGACGAATCGATGAAATAGCAGAAGATATTGAGGCGGAATTGTTAGGATTAACGAGTCGCCGTGGCACAGAATCCAGGCTGACGAGAGTGTGCCGCTGTGGACAACAAGGCAACCAGGTGTGTTTTTGCGGGATACATTTTTCAGGAGGGCGTGCAGGAGGATAGGATACATTATGTGCGCTTTGTTGCCAACCAACACCACAGCTGCAGAGTCTCCCAGCGACTATGTATCATGAAAGCCGAATCGGTCATTTTGTGTCTGTATCTGCAGGGACGGAGCGGCTGCCACGACAGGACAGAACGGCTTTCTGGTTTCACTAGTTGGGTCAAAGAGGTCGCTTCTGAATGCCAGTCTAGCAACTGTGTCATCCACAGAGCAATGCTGGCTAGCCAGAAAATGTCACCGGAACTTACCAGCGTTTTGCGGGGTGAGATTGAAATGATCAGCCACATTGAATAAGGTACGTGCTTGTAACGCACGCCTGCTCACGCACCCCCATGAGGGGACGGACGCAGCAGTGAGGTGGCTCACTGAGGGCAGGGCACCGGCCAGAGTTTCCGAGTTACGAGAGCCGCCCCAGACGCTCCTTTTAGAGAAATGGTCACCACTGGCAGCACATCTCCGTGGCATACAATGGCTTCCGAAACCCGCTCGTGTGTGTGACAGGCTCGGCCTGCTCAACGATCTCCCCCTGCCACCGCAGGGGAGAAGGACAGCTGTGTTCCAGTCGGCAGATGAGGGGGGCTGCATGCAAAGCCAAACGGGAATTACGGGGCGACGAGTGACCGTTGGGATTTGTGGCACGTTTCACACCAGAGCAGGGGGTTTGAAAGAGCTGGAGCCGGGGCCTTCTCCCTCCCAGCTGGTGCACGATCACCCGTCTCAGCTTTCCGAAGGGTCCGAGCATCACTTCCCCACCCCAGGAGACCCCCGAACTGGGAAGGAGTGGGTCCACCACCCATTTGTGCATACCCCGGGCTGGAAGAAGATCGACTGCTCGAGATCGCAAATGACCGTGGCCTTAAGAGTATGTTTGAGACGACTTCAAATCTCCCTGCGTCCGGATTAAAGCCAAGGCAGAATACGATGTCCACAAATGCACTGAGAAGCCTGCTCCCATTCCCAGCATCCCGCCTTCGTGAAGCTGGGTTTTCTGCGGTGGCAGCGTCCAAAACGAGATTACGGAGTAGGCTGGACATAAGCAACACACTTCGGGGGTCACTGTCTCCCATCACCCCCGATGGGACCGTCTAGTTGCAGGAAAGAAGCTCAGGACTCCCACTGATTCTGCATTGTGGTGAGCTGTATAATTATTTCATTATATGTTACAATGTAACACTAATAGAAATAAAGCGCACAATAAATAAATGTAATGCACGTGAATGATCCTGAAGCCACCTCCCTCCCCACCCCCACCCATGTGTGGAAAAAACTGGCTTCCACGAAACTGGTCCCTAGTGCCAGAAAGGTTGGGGACCACGGAATGAAACACAGGGCCCGTCCTGGTGTGGAAGGACCGGGAGCACAAACGGGGGTCTCACGGCTACCTCTCCCCCATGGAAAGTTCACCAGGTAACCAGTCTGCTTGGCTTTGTAAGAACAAATGGGGGCCTCTTTATAAAGGCCAACAGATTTTCTTTTAATCAAACACTAAATATTTTAAGCAAAATCTCCCCGATGGGCTTAATTTCTGATCTTTGCCAGCTCTCCTCAGCTAAGCACAAAATCCAGACAAGCAACAGTAGCTCAAAATGTATCCTCTGGGTACCTCGCTTTTAGGTTTGGCAGCGAAGGATCGCAATTGAAGTGAACCAGACCCGCTGACCTGTATCAAAATGTTAAACATTCTTAGTGTCTGGTCTTTGAAGGCCGGAAGGGAAGTGTTACCTGGCGACAGTTTCTATGGGGGTGGGAGGGAGGTCCCTGCTCCAACCTCCTCCTGCCCCTAGTCTTGGGCTCTGGTCTCAATGCATAATAGAGCCCTCCTTGCTTAAGTTTGAAAATAAATAGATGGAAATAGGCAGGAGCACCAGGCGCTTGTGGAAGTAAGCCAGTACGCACTCAGGGGATTTAAGTCACTCCGGTAAAACGAGCTCCCCGATAATGAAAATGATTGTTAAAAGTGGGAGTCGCTGAACCTTCTTAGAAACCATTCTTGGACGGTGCAGCTGCTCTCAAGTCGGCCATGCTGAGGCGGAAACGGCCTTCTACCCTAAGACGCTGTGCGGTTCCTAAGTGCCCTTCCTGACAAAGGAGCTCGGGGACGGGACTGGCGCCATGAGGTTGATGCAGGAGAAAGCACGGTTTAGAAGCCGGGCTCAGAGGGGGAGCCGCTCACGCTGAGGACAGACGAGGGGGTGTCAGCCTCGCGGAGTGGATGAGGGTTCCCAGGAAGAGGGACCGTCCTGAGACTGGGAAGGAGACCTTGCACGGGAGGCAGAGACGAAGCTGTGAAATCAGCGGAAGTTCAAGGGGAGGAGCCACGTTCCTGCAGTCCACCGACCCTGGGCCTCCAAGCAGTGGGGTGGAGGTCCAGTTCACGGGGCGGTGGGTGTGTGGAGGGAGCACTGTGCGAACACGGGCAGGAAGCCCAAACCCCAGCACGGGGTGGGGGGCAGTTTAGGTCCCAGCCAGGCCTGACTCCTTGGGGGCTAAATCCTGGTTGCAGCACTTGGTAACCTGCGTCATCTTGACAAATCACCTCGCCCCTGGGCGCCGTGCAGAGACAGTGTTCGCGGAGCCTGAAGCGTTCCAGGCCCGCTGTGCACCGCGAGGCCTGGCTTTCCAGACTGTTGGGTCACAAAACCACGATGCTTGTTTCCGTGGTGCGTCCTAAAGTTTCAACGAGGTAGCATCAAAGGTTTAGAAGTGCTCTCGGCGCTAGCAAATCCGATGAAGGCGGGGTAATGTCAGGATTGACCACAAGGTGGAGACATAGTCCAACAAATGAGGACCTGACCGGCGCTCTGCAAAGGGTTTACAGGCTGAAGTCCACTCCCAAGTAGCTAAATGCCTCAGACTGCTGATTTTTGTTAAGAGTTTTAAAGGCGTGAGGTAGTTCTTGAACTGAGTCATGAGAGACGTGGGTTTGTTTCCCCGGGGGGAGAGGACCATGGGCGCTCAGTGACTCGAGGGCCCCAGATGCAGAGGCACCTCCAGTGAGCTCGGAAAGTTCAATTCCCAGGAGGGCAGCTGGGCGTCCTTTGTCCAGGCAGGTCCACCAGCCCCTGCTCCTAGGAGACAAGCCCTCTGTGCATCCTTTCTGCCACAGCTCTCCACCCTGGGTTTGCGCCTTGGAGCCACAGTCTGCCCTGGTGGCCGAGGCAGGTTCCAGGATTGTGGTTAAGCTGGTCCAGGGCTCAGGTGGGTTTCTAAGCCCTCCCGTGGCCGGGCCCACTGCTGCCTTGCTGAAGTCAGCCTGTCAGCCTGGGAGAGCTGGTTCTGGCGGCGCTGGGCAGGCCACAGGTGCCGGTTTGGGGAGGGCAGGAGAGCTGGTCTCCCTTCAGCTCCCTAACGAGTCCTGGGAGGCCCCCACTCAACCTCTGTGCTCTGGATCCCCCGGCTAGGTCACAAGCCCCCCAGGGAAGCCGCTGGAACACTGGCTGCCTGGCTGGGAGGACACCAGCCAGGCAGGTTCGGGCGTTCCTCTGCACCCAGGAGGCTGCAGCGCCGGCCCTGAGAGCCAGCTTCCGCAGGTGCTGCCGTCTCCACGTGGGTGCGCAGGCCTCGCCCTCCTCCATCCAGCCCTCCCTGGGGCCTGGGTGGTGCCGCAAAGGCTGCCGGGCGCCACATTCAAGGTCACTTCTAAGGGTGTGACTCCCTGCACTTACCAGGAGGCCGACCCCTCCCACGTGGGGTCCCTTCCCTTGTCCTGTCCCTCCTAGAGAACTGACAGTTCCCTGTTGTGACCCTAACCTTCCTAGAGGAATGCCCCGTCCTCAGAACCTACCAGTCCCCGGGGGGGGCTTGGCAGGGACCAGCAGATGTCGCTGTCTATCACTGTCGACCTGGAGGGAGAGGGGCAGTGTCCCGGAGGTTCCTGGGACAGTGTGGGCTGCGGTGGCTCGGTCCTGCCTGTTGTCACTGCCCACAGAGGGCCCCACGGAATTGCTCCAACTCCCTTTTCCTCTGCAGCCAGCAGTGGTGGCTTTAAAGACCGAAGCCCTTACCAGGGCCTAGGGGGCCATGTGGGACCTGACTTCTGCCTACCTAACAGCCTTTTTTTTTTTCTTAAAAAATAAAGGTACATCTTTTATCTTTTTATAAAGGTATGTGTTCTAAAGTAAGGCCTCTTGCGGGGTATAATTCACAGTGACATGCACCCTTTTCGGTGCACGGGTCTGTGAATTTTGACAAGCACCCACAGCTGTGTGACCCCCACTGCGATCGAGAGTATGTGCGGCCCCCAGCAGTCCTCGCACGCCCGGGCCCTGGCACGCCTGTTCTCTGCGCCTTCCCGTCTCTCCGTGTCTGGAAGAGACTCCTGACTTCGGGGTTTGCACTCGCTTGGTTCCCCTTCAGCCCCCCCGCCCACCGTGGTCCCTGATGTCATAGGTTCTGCCCCTCTGCTCAGAGTCCCCCCTGAGTCACCGCCTCTCCATCATCTTTCTGCCGGCACCTTGTCCCATTCTCCCGCAAGCTTCCCTGCCCCACCCCCGCCCCAGCTGCACCCCCTCTGTTCCACCCTCACAGGGACCCTGTGTGGGACCAGGGGCTGCCCCCACCTGTCAGGCCCTAGACCCCCTGCAGACAGGGGCCTGTGTGTTGTACTCATTTCTGTTCCCGGAGGACAGAGGGCGCTCCATCAAAGAGTTCTTTCTGGCCACTTGTGGGCACCACCAGCCTTGGGCATGCGTGGACCAGAAGCCACGCCCCCATCAAGCTCTGGGAACTGAGACTCACACTGACAGCCAGGAGGAGAGGCCCGACACGGGACAGGACCCCCTCTCCTGGCCCGGGGGACTCTGACGGCACAGGGCCACTGAGAGCTGTCCACGTGTGTTTGTTTGTGGGTGTTTGCAGACTTCCGCATCCACCTGGTCCCTGGAGCCAGGAACCGGGGAGTCTCTGCAGGGTCTCCCGTGTCACCGGTGTCTGCCCCTGTCACTACCGTGTGCTCCGGTCACACTGTGCTCCTTTCAGCCGCAGAACCCCTGCAGGTCCGCAGAGAGCGGAAGGGAAGCGCACCTGCGAGGCTTTATCGGGTCTGCGGCTACCCTGCCCTGCTTCTGCTTTTCCCCGGAGCGCCCCTAGCCTCGCTTGGCCGCCCTTGTGCGTGGGCTGTCGCCATCCGCCCACCGCGGCGCGGCCCACCCTCTGGGCAGGGGCTGCCTCTGCTTTCGCGCGCGGGTGGGACCGGGAGGCCCACAGTGGGAGCGCAGCACACGGGTGCTGCTGCCCTTCCAGGCGCTCCCCCTCTGCTCAGGACAGCTCAAGGGGCCCTTTCTCCAGGAGGCCCGCCCTGCCTCGCCTGCCAGGGGGAGTCACGCGGCTTTCCTCAGTCCCCGGTGCTCCCCAGGCGACAGTTACTGAACGCTGCCCCTTCGTGTCTCCCTGGTTCAGTTTCCCGCCCTCTGAAAGCCCTAGGAGCCGCCAGCCTGGCCTCTCCCGCCAGGAGTGCTGGCTGCACTCACCGACACTTTTTGCCCTTAATTAGATAATAAGTAATTAATGAGAAGCCCAGGGGCTTAGAGAGTGCTGTGAAGAAACAGATTTTTTTCACTTCTCCCTCCTCCCTTTTCTCTGGTAGGGCCAGGACAGATCCCAGACCACAAAAGGGTTCCTGGGCCGTTCGCCCCGCAGCCGCTGTGGCCCGGGGGGCGGGGCCAAGGCCGGGGCGGGCCGGGGGTCTGGGCGGGGCGAAGTCGGGGGGCGGGGCGGGGCGGGGCCTGAGACCGGCTTGCTTCCTGGGCTGGTGGCGGCTTAGGCAGCCGCACGGAGCGGGCTCTCGCGGCCGAGCCATGCCGACCGCACGCGTGGAGTACATCGCGCCCTGGTGGGTGGTGTGGCTGCACAGCGTCCCGCACCTCGGCTTGCGCCTGCAGCGGGTGGACAGCACCTTCAATCCCCGCGATGAGAATTACCAGGAGGTGAGTCGCGCTGCCTCAGACCCGAGCCACTCCTTCCCCCTCCGCAGCCCACCGCTCTCTAGCCTCTCGGACCTCCTCCTCCACCGCAGCCTCTTCTCTTCAACCCGCTTCCCCTTTCCCCCAGGACCCTCGGCCCTGGGCCCTCCCGTCTGGGAACCTCGTGGGCCCGGGAGTTGAGCCGGTGGTGGGAAAGGGCGCGGAGACGGCCTGCGGGGCCCGGGGTGGGGGGGCGCTGAGCCTCCAAGGGGAGGGCCTTTGTGCCTGTACCCGGGTATTTCCTGCGCCGGCCCAGGGGCTCCCGGCGTTTTCCTTCTCCTGAGGTTTCAAGACAAGCGCTCTCTTTCCGGGGCTGCGAGATCAGGGAGGAGTTTGGTCAGAAGATAAGGGGAGTCTCCCAAGTTTGACCCCGCAGCACCCACCTCCCCAGCCCAGGCAGGCCTGCAGCGCGAGAGCCGCAGCCGATACCTCTCTTCCTGGGCCACTCCTGGAAGGCAGCAGGGCTGGGGAAGGCGGAAGGGGTGACTTCCCTCTGGTCCCCTGAGAACCCGCAGACACGTGTGGATGTTTTGGGGGAAGGATGGTGGCTTCGGGTCCGCCTCATCTCACCAGCGGCACCCTCCCGCCCTCTCCACATACCCCCCCGCAACCCCCCAACTACAAACACACCTCCACCCTGAAAGTTCGCGGTCTTTGCTTCTTGACCAGGTACTGCCCTCCCCCCGCTCCTTCCGCTACTGCCTTTTCCTCTTTGGACTCTTCGCCCCATGGACGGGGGCGGGGGACTGGGGTGCTCTCCAGACCTCTGGTCCCCAGCAGAGCTGCAGAATCTCCCAGCCTTCTCAAGTCTGGCCTAACCCAACTGAGTCAGTTCTCTGCAGAATCAAAGATTTAGGCTGGGCGGCCAGGAACGGGGCGGGGCCTACTTGTTTAGAGCTTTGGGGCCCTGGCGGGACTTTGACCCTCGGGCGGCCGGGCCTGCCGTGTCCTGTTCTCAGGCACCGTTTCCCTGTGTGGGGCCGTTTGTTCGGGCCAGCCGCTCCGCCAGGCAGCCGGAGGCTGAGCCTGCGGTCAGCTGTTCGCCTCTTCCTGCCAGGCCTTCCTCCTGCAGGGCTGGGGACGGGGATCCCGACCCGGAGGGTGGGCCTGCGAGTTGACTGGGACTCTAATAATAACCCCTGTCACCCCCGGGCCCCGGGGCGCCGGCCTTTCCAGAAGGAGCAAGAATCATTACCCTCCCAGCCTCCAGCGGGCAGATCCGAGGGTTTGCCTGGCCAGGCTCCCTCCTAATCCGTGTTTGCCCCTCCCTCTCCCATGTTTGCCCCTCCCTCTCCTGGAGCCCCAACGGTGGAAGTCATTGACCGGGAAGGCTGCTTGCCTCTGGGGACAGGGACGGGGCAGCCCTGGGGAATCTTCCCTCCCCTTCCCTACACTTTGCAGGAAGAGAGGCGATGAGATTTCGGAGACAGCTGTGTTGTTGCGTTTGTGTCCGTCCCAAACCCTGTGCCCCAGCTTTCCCGACCTTGCACCCAGGGTCTCCCGTCATAGTTTCCCCTCTCCACTGGAAGAAATCTAAACTCCTCACTGGGTCAGCTGGCTCACCCCTGAGGCCCCCAGAGACAGCACCTGTCTGGCCAGCAGCTGTGGCTGACAGGGCCTGAGCCTGCCCCACCCCCCTTAGTCCCACGGAGCTGCTCGGCATCTGAGCCGGAAGGACCCATTCACAGCCCTGCCCCTGTCCTCCCAGGATCTGGAGCCTGGCACACTGCTGGGCACCAAATGACCAGGGGGCATCGCCTCCCCGTGGGCCACTGCTCCTGGGCAGCCGGAAACCCAGCCCCACCCCACGCTCCTTGTCCCACTCAGGCCTCCTGAGGACACGGAGTGGGAGATGAGTCGCTGGGCTGGGCCCGGCCAGAATGGGCAGTCCGGCTCTGGGTGTTATTTAAGGCGGCTCCTATTTTGGTAAGTTCCCCTGTTGTCTGTCCTGGACATCCCCTTTCTCCCCAGCGGCGGCGACAGCCAGTCGGGCTGCAGGCCGGTTAGCAGCACGGACTGGGCGCCTGCTGCTCTTGGTCACCTCGGCGCTGAGCAGACTTGGCTGGAAACAAGCTCTGCGTCGGGCGTGGGCGGCGTGCTGACCCAGGGAGCCGGGGCCTGGGGCAGCTGGGGCTTCACCATCGGCTTTCGGGGCTGGAAACCCCGTTTCATCACCTACTGTGTGACCAGGGCAGGTGTCCGTACCTCTCTGAGCCTGTCCTCTCTCACCTGTGAACATTAAACGAGGTGTCCCATGTGACATGCGTAGTACCTAGAGGGTCCCCTAGCACAGAGTAGGACCAGTGATATGAATCGTTACTCGGACTGGCGTTGAGTTTCAGCAACACGTTCAAGTACGTTCCCCACAGAGGGAAGTAGTCTGCAGACACTGACCAGAGAAGACTGGAAAACCGCTTGCACACCTGAGCGGTGTGTGTGTGTGTGTGTGTGTGTGTGTGTGTGTTTGTGCAGGCAGGGGCAGACCTGGAGCAGATCGTGGGAAGGAGATAAGGAGATGAGGAGCAGGCCGCCTGGTAAATGGACGGTCCTGAGCCACCCCAGTTCTCAAACTTCCCTGAGGAAGCAGGGGCTCCCACCCACTTTCTGGGGTCTCGGGCAGCAGTGGAAGGCCCCCGATAGAGTGTCCTTCTTCCACCCCTCCGCCCCCATGGACTGGACCCCACCTCCTTGCTCAGGTCCTGGGGAGGTCGCACTGGAGTCAGCAGAGCCAGGTGAGCTGAGCAGGGTGGAGGAGGGGGCCCCCGCCCCGCCGGGCCCCCAGTGTCAGGCTGCCCAACCTGACCGTGTGTCCAGAGGGGAAGCGGCCGGAACTCCTAGCCTGAGTCTCCTCCCCTTCGACTGGCGAGAAGGAGTGGAGGCAGAGTTGATAGAAAACCTGATAAGTTAGTGGGTGTAGCGCCTATGGCCAGGGCCTGGAACCCCATCGATTGCCATAACTACTGCTGGCCAGGTGTGTCTGCTGCGCAGAGAAAGGGCCCCAGCACTGCCTCCAGCCGTGTCTCCTAGAACAAGCCACTTCGCTTTCCTCCTTCAGCTGCTGCCGCCGCCTCCACGCACTGCCCCGCTCACGGGGAGACCAGACGCTAGTGAGCGAATGTGCCTGAGACGCGCCCATGTGTTAGGGGCTCCAGAAGGCTGTGCGAATGTGCGCTGTTGCTCTGTCGCCGGGCAGGAGCCGCCGTGTGCCTCCGGCCTCCCCTCAGTCGGCAGCCCAGCCGTTCTGGGGCATGCGTGAAGAAACAGACCTGTTCTCACTGTTCACGTTTAGGCCTGTGTTTTCATGTCTGGACTCTGGGTGGTTCTGTTTACAGACTCCCCCAGAGAGTGCCAAGTGTGTGTCCCCAAGCCATGGGCGGGGACAGCGTGGGGCCTGGACCCAGAACTACAGGCTCCCCCACTACCTGGCTCCCGGCCTTGGGGGCAGGTTCCAGGAGGAAAGGCCAGGCAGGGGCCCCCCAGAAGGATTTGAGAGGAGCCTGGGATGAGGAAGCCCCATTCATCCCTTCTGAACATTGAGTCATGGTCATCAGACAATCACGCTGCACCCTCCCCCACCCCCAGCCCTGGGGGGGGACAGGCTGGTGCTTAACCCTTCCCAATCCGGGGCCTCCAGCTCCCCTCCCCCTGGCCTCACCCCTAGGCTGGCTCACTCTGTCTCCTAGGGTCTTGGGGTAGAGGGGCTCAGGTGGTTGCCCCTCCCCCACTGAGTGCAGAAGCCCCTTGGGGTCCAGTTCTAGCCTCAGCATTCCCAGAATGCACGTCGGCCCCTGCTGCCCCAGCTTGGGTCCTGGGTTTCTCCTTGCAAAGCGACAAAGCAGAGCCAACCTACGTCACTCTGCCTAGGAGAGACGCCGGAGACTGAGCCCTGACGTGGGGCTGTGGGCGCTGTGCAAGGTGCTGGGTGGCGTGGTCAGTTGACCTTTCCAGGCTCTGGCGCAGTGAGCTCCTGGCTCCCTCTGAACAGGGCTCCGCCCTCTTCCATCCGCCCCTTACACCTTGCACATGGGGACTTGCAGTGTTAATTAGAAACAGGAACATAATTGCCTATTAGAGGACGTCAGGGGACACCGAGGTGGCTGTGGGAGATGACTCCGTGGTTAACCCTGCCCTGCCCCTCCCCACCTTCCTCCTCTCCTCTCCGCTTCCCACCTGCTCCTCTCCCGGCCCCTCTGCCCTGGCCCACCCTAACCCCCCCCAGTACCTGGGAGAACCCCAGAGGTGAATTGTTTACAACACCCTCTGAGTCTGGGTTCCCCAGGGCCGGCTGCGTTATCTGCGACCTCGGTGAGGCCAGCTGCCCAGCCTGGAGAGCGCCTGTCAGCCGCCCACCCGACTGGGCTCCCAGGAGGTCAGGAGGCCCGAGTGGACGGTGAGAATAGGCAATGAGGGAGCCAGGAAATGGGGGAGCCAGTGCAGGGACTGGGGGGCGGGGCAGGCAGGGGCTGCACTTGGAGAGAACGAAAGGGCACAGCCCACAGGTCGCACGTCTCGGGGGCCCTACCTTGCGGGGTGGGAACATGTGGTAGAGGCAGTAGCCTTTCCTATTTGGGGCAGATTGGGGATCAGGGGCAGAAGTCTGGGTACTAAGCAGTCTCTAATCTATACAAAAGGCTTGTCTGGGTTCACGTCACTTTTTTTCCCCATTAGGAATAACTTACAGGAAAGTGAACAGGGGTGTGTGGGAAGGTGTGTGCACGGGGGAGTGAGTGTGGGACGCATTCCAACCAGAGTCTGTTTCTGGGCCCCCAGAGGCCCATTCCCACGGGCTCCCCCCCCACCCCCATGTCGACGTGCCCCAAAAGTAGCTACTGTTCGGACTCGATCACCACAGATGCGTTTCTCTGACTTTGCGGGTTACACAAATTGAAGAATGCCGTGCCTGCTGTTTTGTTTCCTCCGATGTGGCATCTGGGGGTCATCCACGTGGTCGTGGGTAGCTGCCTTCCACTTTTCGTGGCTGCGTCGTGTTCCATGCTGTGGCTGTAGCACACGCTCTGTATCTCTGCCCTCGCTGTGGGCATTCGGGGTGAGTCCAGTGTTTGCTGTGGCCTCTGTATTAAGCTGCTGTGGATTTTCGTGTGCGTCTCCCATTGGGGGGGTGAGCCCTCCTTTCTGTGAGGTTACACATGCAGGAGTGGGGTTGCTGGGTGCGGTGTGGGGCGTGCACGTGGCCCACTGGTCTGCTAAGTGTTAAGGGATCCCTGGGCTTTAGCAGCGGGGCCTCAGAGGCCTGCGAGGGGGCAGCCAGGACAGAGCCCAGCACTTCCACCCACTCCTCAGTTAGGCCGGCCGGGTACCGGTCCCTGCTAAGCCAGTCTGAAGAAAAGGCAGAGCCGCGTGGGAAAGGGCAAGAAAGTCTGGTGACACCGATCAGTGCTCCCCAGACTTGAACGGGGGGGACAAGTCACCTGGGGTGTCTCCAGATGCTGGGTCCCCATTCGCTGGGTCTATGGCGGGACCTGAGGGCCCACATCACTACCCAGACCCTGCATTCCAGACGGCGGTGGCCGTAGTACTGGGCAGTGAGCTTCACTTCGAATAGTGAAGTTCTAAACCGCCCCTGTGCTTGGCCCCTTGACCTTGGTCTGACTGAGGCTGCAGGGACTTCCCGGAATGCTGTGGGCTGGGGGCAGGAAGGGGGCAGCTCCTTCACCTTGTCCCCCAGGGCAGGGGCCTCCATGGGCAGGCCTGGCGGTCCAGGCCAGGGACCCATCCCCTGCCTCGCTGTGAGGACTTCCAGCGGGTGACACGGGCAGGTCTACTAGGCCTAGTCCCCCGTCGGCCCAGAGGGGGACTTAGCATCCACGCTGGTGAGTCGGGGAGGCGAGTTCCTGGTCACACCTGTGACATTTACCCCGGGTGAAGGTGAAAGCCACACTTCAAGTCACATTTACCTCCCCGCTCCCAAATGAGCCATCTCTTCTGCCTTCTTCTGGGATGTCCCCACCATGATGGCCATTTGTCCCTGAGGCTCAGAAGCCTGTTGGTCCAGGTGACCGGTAGAGCAGGTCGAGTCAGGGATCCAGAGTCAACCCAAGCCCTACCTGGGGCCCAGCTGCTGCGCAGGCCCGGGAAGGGCAGGTGGACCCAGCAGGCGGCCTCACCACTGAAACCGGCCCGGTCGCCGGGGCTGCAGCCCTGGCCTCCAGTTCCCAGAGGGGTCTCGGTGGTGGTGAGTGGTGCGGCATGCTGTCTGGCTGTCTCCTGCACCAGGCTTGCCTCCCCCTAAGCTCCGAAAGGCCCTGGCACGTCCCCCACCCTGCTGACCGCCCCCACCAGCGTGGCGGTTCCCTGAAACATGCTCCCCACCCCTGACAGCCCGGACTGGAGCACCGGGGGCCCTGGACCGGAACCCGCCGTGGAGGGGGGCCCTCTGGAAGCTGGGTGAGGTTCTCACCGCAGGAGCCTCACTTACAGCCAGGTCCAGCCCTGGCCGGCGGCCATTAGTCCTGGTGCCATCTGGTGCCCATCTGGCTGGACAAGAGATTGGAGGGCACAGCGTGGGGCACAGGTCCCCCTGACGGACAGCAGCTTTCCGCAGGCCCCCGAGGTCCTCAGTGGGCCTGAGTCCGTGCCTCCCCCGCTACAGAATTCGGGGTGCTGCTGCTGCCGCTGGCCCGTGGGGGTCGCTGTCCTGTTCAGATGTGGCGAGAGGGATTCCATAGGTGTGTGTGCTGACATCTCCCCGCCCCCTAGCTCAGCGCTGGCTTGTCCTTTCTCTGGATGGACCCCGACACCTGGGACAAGGCCCGGGGGAGGCACACACGCCAGGCCGCCCCTCCCTGGCCCTGTCCCAGGTCCCACTGGGCGTCTGAGCTCTCCAGGAGGCCTCCATGCCCCGCTCCGCAGGGATGTCCCTCTCCCTGTCTGCCTCCCTCAGCCGTACTTGTCACCCCCAGCCCTTGCTCCCAGAGGACACCTCCCACCTGGGGCGCCCATCAGGCGGGCTTAGTCCACGTCTCTGTCCAGGTGTGTCAGCTGCAGACTCCAGGGCCGTCCTGTCCTTCAGCTGTTCCTCGTCCCTCACTTCCTGCCCAGCTCACCAGAGCCGGCCTGTTCATCGTTCTCGGGTCCTCCCCAGACCCCGCCCGAGTGCCAGGCTCTGTGTTCAGAGCAGGAGCTCCGTCAGGAGGGAGGACGGCAGACACCCCACGTGTCCCAGCTCCTGCACCCATCGCCCCGTGGGGGCTCCGGGCCTGAGGCTGGACCCTTCCCCACAGCCCCACCCCCACCCAGTGGGAGTGACGCTGACCCCGGCCCTCTGCCTCTGCAGTCGCTGCTGTTCCTGGGGCTGGTGGCCGCCGTCTGCCTGGGCCTCAACCTCATCTTCCTCACGGCCTACCTGGTCTGCGTGTGCTGCTGCCAGCAGGACGTCGCAGTGCAGACCAAGCTGCGCAAGTCTTGCTGCGTCACCTGGTCGGCCGTGGTGGCCGGGCTCGTGTGCTGGTGAGTGTCCTGGCGCGTGTGGCTCATGGTTCTCCGTGTGCAGGAGGCGAGGTGGGCCCAGTGGGTGGGAAGTGGGCCTGACCCCCCTGCACCTTGCCAACGGTTAGCCCATGACCTCAACGCCCCTTCCTCGCCCTCCACCACCCCCAAGCGGCTGGTACGTCGCTTTCTGGCCACGCTCTCCTGACTGTGCTCAGGGTACCCGACCGGAGAGCCTGTCCCTAGGGTGAGCGCTGTCCCTTTTCCTGCAGGGCAACAGGAATTAGATGCCTGGATGGGTGACGGGGACCTCGCTAGCTGCCCACGCCCTGCCCAGGTGTGAGCCTGTCCAGCCCGGCAGCGCTGCAGGCAGCTCCCTGCTCAGCGTGTTGATGTCACGGCCGAGCAGCTCTGCCGTCTGGGTCCCTGTCCCCTCCCAGCTGCCGCCTTGAGTCTGTGAGGTCAGAGGAAGTCTGACCCCAGGCCTGACCTGTTCCACCTTCCCGCTGGACGGGCAGGCTCACTTACTGCCATCGGCAGGGGCTGCTTGCAGAGGTGGAGGCTTCTTCCGGGCTGCCCCAGAGGACACCCGAGAAGCAGCGGGGGCCTGGTTCAGGGAGGTGGACTTTGGCTCAGTATGACATGGAACTTTCTAGAGCTGGAGGGTTTCGGTGGGACAGGGGCACAGGGATGGGGGGAAGGTAGAGAATGGAGAGGGAGTCCCCGACCCCTGAAGGCTTTAAGAGAGACCAGCGTGGTTTCAGAAGACCTCACTGGTCCCCCAGCCCAGCTGTGTCAGACACCTGGGGAGCTGGCGAAGACACAGGGTCCTGGGCCGGCCGGCCGCCAGCCTTAGGAGCCGCAGCACGAGAGGGCTGGAGTCCCTTGCTGCTGCAAAACTGAACCGCACAGTCGAGCTAGTCGGCCAGGCCAGGGACAAGCTGGCCCCGGACCTTCACCTCCCCACCTGCCGGAACTTTAGACGTCATCCCCTGCCCAGCACCCGGAAAGAGTGTCCCAGCCGACGTGGGAAACCTGCCCTCCGTGGCTATTTGACCAGCTCTGTTCATAACCACCAGCACCTGTAAGCAGCCGAGACGTCCTTCGGCAGGCGAACGGACAGTGAGCTGTGGTCCCTCCCGATGGCAGTAGAATATTGCTCGGCACTCAGAAGGAATAAGCTGTCCGATCATGGGAAGCCACGGAGGAAACTTAAGTGCACGTTCGTACGTGAAAGAAGCCGATCCGAAAAGGCTGCCTACCATATGATTCCAGCTGTGCGTCCTTCTGGAAAAGGCAAAGCCATGGAGACTGAAAAATCAGTGGTTGCCAGAGGCTGGGGAGGAGGGAGGGGTGAAGAGACCGGACAGAGAGGATTTTTAGCACAAGGAAAATGCGCCGTGTGGCCCTTAATGGTGGCCGTCTGCGATGACACTTCGTCCCGCCCCTGGAATACACTCGGAGCGAGACCCCGGATGTGCCCTGTGGACTCCGGTGCTTTGATGTGTCGATGTAGGTTCGTCCGTTGGAATCATTGCCCCGCTCTGAGGGGAGCTGTTGACAGTGGGGGAACCTGGCGGGGGGAGCAGCAGGAGGTATACGGGTCGTCGATGATCTTTCTGTTCAATTTGGCTGTGAGCCTAAACCTATTCTTAAAAATAGTCTATTTGAAAAATACTCTGGTGTCACCTCTAACTTCATTTGGGGTCTTTCCCCTAGTGCTGCGGTGGGCATTGGTTTCTATGGAAACAGCGAGACCAACGATGGGGTGTACCAGCTGATCTACTCCTTGGGCAACGCAAACCACACCTTCTCCGGGATCGACACGCTGGTAAGGCTCCGGGCGGCTGGCCGGGCCGGGCGCTGTCCGAGAGGCTGGTGTGGTCGGAACGGGCCCCAGTCACAGCCCCGCCAGCTCGGCGCCCAGGAGGGCTGGAAGGCCTTTGGGGGGGCCACAGTTAGTCCTGCCAGGAGCAGACAGGCAGCTTCTGCTCCTCGGGCGGGAGGCGTGTCAGGGATGTGAGAAGGGACCGAAGGAGGACGGTCCTGTGGGGGCACGGGGCGGCAGTGGGGTCAAATCCCACTCAGGAGAGCTGCACACTTTCCCGCTCGGCCTGGGAGACCCTGAACTTGGAGAATGCGCCTCATGCTCTTTCTGTGCCCACATTAAGTGCAGCATATAGTCTATTGTGGGGTCCAGGACGTGTCGAGGGTAAAACTCTTCATAAACAGGTCAGTGCCCCCCAGGGGGGCTGGTGAGACTGCCTGAAACCCAGTGAGGTGTCCTCCGGCTCTGGTTCCTGGGCGCCGTGGGTCCAGCTGGGGGCTCAGGGTGAAAGGTTGTGCTTGGCTGGCCGGAGGAGATGCCGGACATTCAGGGAACGAAAGAGCTACTCTGCTGAGCCTTCGGCCCGAGTGACGGAAACCGGGAGGGCGGGGACTCTGGGTCTTGTCAAATGTAGACCCTGGCCCCCAAGTGTGTGACCTTCGTCGGAAGCACCAGGTCCTGTGGGCTGGTTTTCTAGGCAGCCCCGGTGCCCCGAAGAGGCAGGCTCCAGGGCAGCTGTCAGGAAAACCGGTCCTTGGACATCGCGCCCTTCCCAAACCCCCCTGGCCCAGCAGAGGGTGACCTAAGCAGGTGGCCCGTTAGGGTCAGACAGCCTCAACCATAAAAGGCAGCCCCAGCCGGAGCGTTGGGAGCTCGTCCTGGCACCGCTGGAAGAGGCTTCGACTTCATTGCCTCTCCTTCTCCCTTAAGCTCCTCTGAGGCCTTAATCTCTCAACCCTTCAGGAGGGGCTTGCCTTAAAGAGACAGCGGGGCTGCTTCTCAGCACCCAGGATGGCAGGGGACAGTGGCTCTGGCCTCTGAGAGAGCCTTTCTGGGGCGCTGAGGGGCACATGCCTGTGTGCACTGGGACCCAGCCCTGGGGACTGAGAGCTCTCTGAACGCTGGGATTGGGCGGCTCTGTGGGGCAAGGAGAAGCGGCCGGGACGGGGAAGCTGCGGGTGGCCTCGTGGGCCACATGCGCGCTGACCAGTGCAAGGAGGCCTAGCGATGACCTGGCTGCAGGGAGCTCGCCCTCTGGGCTCTTCCTCCCCCTCCTCCACGCAGCAGCATCAGGACCCTGGAGGAGGAACTTAGCCCCAAAAGGAGAATCCCCTGCCCAGGGAAGTCCCAGACCCGTGACCTTCACTGGCTGGCTGGTCACATTGTAAGGAGTGGCCCCGTCTCCCCCAGCGGCTGAGGGGGAAAGCCCCAGAGCCGTCCTGATGGGAGCACTGGAGTGCCTGATGCCCTGGTCCCACCGGAGGAGAGATGTGCAGGGAGGTGAGCTGGGAAGGAGACCCCCTCAGGGTCCATCCGCCCAGCCAGGGGTGAGTGCCCGGGCCAGGTCCGGGCATGCGCAGCAGCCCCGCTCCCTCGGTTGCCTCACACTCCCAAAGGGAAGGGCTCTGTCTGCCCCTGGGGTCAGCCCCTCGTCCTCTCTCCACCATTTCTGAAAAGGGAGGACGGAACCCCCAGCTTTTGTGATGGTCCAGCCAGCAAGAACGGCTTCTGCTGTGACAACAGCCGCTTCCCGCCCCCTCTGGCTGAGCCCCAAGGTCTCCCCGCTCCTGGGCCCCACTACAGAGGCAGGGCCTCCAGGACTGCTTTGGACCTCGGGCTGGACACCCAGTGTTCCCGGTCCCAGGGGCTCCTGGGGAGGCGGCAGGTCCTGAGGGCCCCCAGATCCGAGGGGCGCAGGCCGCATGTCAGATAAGTGTCGTTAGATGAGACACTGTCCCTGACGGTGCCTGGCAGTCTGCAGTGCACCCCCCGAATAGGGGTGACAGTGGTGATGAGCACCATTATTGTAGCTGCTGTAATTAGCCATATTACCATAATCAGCTTAGAGGGGAGAGAAGGCCTGAGTTGGCGGGGAGGACATGGGGAGCAGGTCAGGTGACTCGGACCTGAGCCAGATCTGGTTGTGCCCTCTCAGGTCCCTTTCCTGGACCAGAAGCCCCTCACATGTGCCCAGGTGGGAGGGGGCCCGGGCTCGAGGCTCCGGCTGGCCGAGCAGCATTCTGGATCGGCTACACGCTCTGACGTGGGGGATCAGAAAGGGTCACTTGGGAGTGCCGGTGGTCCTTTCTCGGGAGCAGGTGCACCTCTCACCCCTCGGGGTCTCAGCCTAAGGGGCTCTCACGTGAGCCTGCAGCAGGCCGTGGGCAGAGCAGCTGGGTGGGGCCCGGGAAGGTGGCGTCCCTGGCCCAGGCTGGAAGCTAGTGTCTTCAGAGCAAGAACTAGGACGCAGGAGGGGTCTGGTCTGCACCCTCCCCTGCAAGGGTCTGGGATGGAGCTCCTCCCCACCCCCCTGCCCAGGCTGCACCCCTGCGACTCCTCGCTCAGCTGCCCTGCTAGAAAACCTCATTACGTAGAGAAGGTCCTTCCTCCCAGAGGCTGCATCAGGATCCCCCGGAGGGCGGGCCTCATCCCAGAGTTTCTGATCCTGTAGGTCTCCGTGGGGCTGGGAGTTTGCATTTATAACGAGTTCCCAGCTGATGCCCCTGCTGCTGGTGGTCCAGGACCACCGCTCCCTCCGATGGGACAACAGCTGGCCCTCTTGTCCACTGACCCTGTTCCCCTTCCGGGGCGTCCCCCCTCAGCCTCCCTGCTGGGAGCCCTGCCTGTGCTGAACCTCTAAGGACCTGGGGGTGGCATGGAGAGGGGGGGTAAGTAGGTCAGGATTGTGCTTTCATTTTTTTTATTGTCCTGTTCCCTGTGAAAAGACATCGGGAGGGAAGAGAGGGCCTGGTGAGTGTTACCGGCTTTTGTTTTTTATCCGAGGAGGGATTTAAGAAAATAGAGAAGTTACAAACGGAGAGCTATGGAAGGGGGAAAAAGTGATCTTACGGAAAAAGCGTAGGGATCTTTTAAAGCGCTTTGCCCTCGCGTGCACAGCGCAGGAACTCGAAAACGTCCCGTAGCACGAGGTTTGCACGGAGGTCAGCATTTACCATTGGGAAGTCCCAGTAGCGCCTTCTGGATCCCTGGCTGCAACACGTGTTCATTGTCCTCCTGAAGTGACCCAGGACAGCTTATCAGGGGGAGGTTTACTTTCTGTGTTGACTTCACACGGTTTCCGCCCCTCTGGGAAGCGTGACGCCGCCAGGTCGCCAAGGTGCGGGCGCCTCTGCGCCCCAGGATCTCGGAGTGCCAACCCCGCCTGCGAGAACGAGGAGCAGGCCGGAGAACGGAGCCAGCCGCTACCGGTGAACAAATAAAACAGCGAGACAAAGAGGGCTATTCTCCTTTCCGGAACCAGGAACTCGGAGAGCAGGGCAGATGTGAAAACCCACAGAGCCCAGCCGCTGTCCCACCCCGCCTTAGTCAGGGGTGTGGTCAGCTTCTCCTGCTCTGTGCAGACTGTGGGAAGGGCCTGCCCCTTCTGCTGTGTCATTTTTGTCTTCCCTCCGGGCCTGGGATCAGCTTCGCTCCCCCTTCCAGCCAGTTGTGCTTGTTGGTTTTAGCGTGACAACCTCAGATCAGCCAAGCTCTTCTTCCCCTTGGGGCCAACACCCCGGCCCGGAGGAGGCCCGGAGGGAGGGATGCGCTGGGGGCTCCTGGGCGGCGTCCCTGGGTCTCACGGCGACCCCACGTCTGAGCTGCCTGAGCCGTCCGAGCATCCATCCGATGCCAAGCTCTGCGTGCTCCTTTCTGTCAAACTGCGGGCGGTCACTGCTGTCATTCTTCCCTCTACCTTTGAATGGCAAGTTGCTCTCCTCAGAGTCCTCTCGACCCCAGGCCCTTCAGGCCCGGCCGGGGGACGGGAGCCTGTCCATGCACCCGCAGGGCAGACGGGTGGGGCAGGGCAGGAGCGCACAGAGGAGGGGCTGGTGTCCTCGCCCTGCACGTGTCCAGGAGGCGGGGCTGGGCAGTTTGTCATTTCAAGGTTCCATCCTCTGCCTGCGCCCAGGCTCAGGAGCTGTCGCCGTTGCTAGGCGATGGCAGGGCTTCACTCGGGGGGCATTCCCAAACCCTGTCCAGGGCACGCAAGGTCGGGCAGCAGCAGAGGGACCCCTCGGCTTACACATGTGATTCCCCACTCGAAGAAAGAACTCATTATCCAAAGTGTCTAAAGTTTTAAGAGAATCTTCCAGGAAGAAACCTGGGTATTCATTCATTTCCACTTTAGAGTAAGGTGCTGGGTCCAGGGCCTGGTTCATTCAGGCCAGATCGAGGCCTGTCCCCTGGATGCAGGGACAAAAAGGCTGGGTGGGTCGTGGGGCTTCGCTCGTCCATCTTCCTCCTGGGCGGCAGCCCCCCGAGCCCTTCAGGGCGGGGGGTGCGGCAAGCGTGCAAGGCGTGCTGGTCCGCGCCCAAGCCGCTGCCCTCTGCCACTCACAGGGCCTCTCCGGAGCCGGAGCCGGAGCCGGAGCCGAGGGCTGGGCCTCGCTGGCTGCCCTGCACCCGGGCCGGATCCCCACCCTCGGCCTCTCCCCAGGTGTCCGGAACCACCCAGAAGATGACGGTGGACCTGGAGCAGCACCTGGCCCGGCTCAGTGAGATCTTTGCCACGCGGGGCGATTACCTCCAGACCCTGAAGTTCCTGCAGCAGACGGCCAGCAACATTATCGCCCAGCTGTCGGGATTGCCCGTGTGGACAGGGGTCACGGCCGAGCTGACCGAGCTGGCCGACCAGACTGGCTACGTGGAGTACTACAGGTGAGGGGCCGGCGGGGGGCAGAGGTGGGGCGGAAGGGCTGCACCGGCCTCCTTCATCCAAGCCTGCGTCTTGGGGCCCAGGCAGGGAAGTGCCCCAGAAGGTCATCATAAGCCCTTAACTGAAATCAGAGAACATGAGAGCTTTCGGGGGCCGAGGGGTGGGCATGTGGAACAGCCTCCTGGGACCAGCATTCTCCCCAGCTGGGGCTGGGTCAAGTGCAAGGGGTTTGTATGTTCCTCACCTGCCGAGGTTTATGGGGCAGGACCCCCTGCATCCACAGGCTCAGCCGCGGGATGCAGGGGTCAGGGAGATGGTGGCCGCTTTGCCTGCACAGAGTCTCCCCGGTGGCAGTTGCTTCGCAAGCCCAGAGACACCCGACCTGAGTGCCGGGGGCTGGGGAGACCAGTGCGCCTTCGCCGCGTGCTCAGGTGTGCAAACTCACACCATGTCATCTATCCCTCGGGGGTCTGTTTATGTCTCCCCTGCCTCCGCATTCCTCAGACCCCATCCCCAGTGAAGACACCGGACACAGGTCAGCCGACCAGGGGCCGGCTGCCCTCCCCTCCCCCCTCGTGCAGGGTCTAGGGAAGGTCATCTGGGGAGAGCCAAGGAGGCAGGCAGCGGTCTGGGCTTTGGGTGTCTGCCGGCTGAGGGTCGGCGTGCACTGGAGAAGCGCCCGTCACCCCACCCAGAGCCCAGTGCGGAGGAGGCTGGTGATGTGAGGACAGAACGCGGATACTGAGTCCTGACCAAGTACCAGCTCTTTGGAACCCCTCCCCACCCATTGTTGGCTCCTTTTCAAGCCCTTTGCAAAGGTCAGAGCCTTTACGGCAACTTGCACAATTTCCTCTGGTTTTCTGGATTCATTTCCCCTTTATGAGAAAGCCCCAACCCGGGCTGAATGGAGACTGTAGAAAATGCTCCTGGCGGCCACTGGCCAGAGACCCCCCTGTCCTGGGCTCTCGCCTCCCCCAGGGCAGGAGACGACAGAGCCCTGACGAGGGGGAGCCCGTGAGGTCCCCGATCGGGATATCGCTCCCCATCTCCCCCCGACTCTGCAGCGCAGCCAGCCCCTGCGTTCCCGGGGTGTCATGGGTGGCCAGTTGAGAGGGACCTGGTCCAGCTTCCCACCAGCTGAATTTTCAAGGGCAACAGTGCCTTTGTCCCAGGTGACGGAAAGAAGCCGACCCAAAACAGTGGCATCTGCTTAGTCCTGTGACATGAGGGCCATTCATTGCCTGAGCCTTCGAAATCTTTTTGTTTCCTGAGGGGTCGGGAGGTCAAACGTGGGCATCGATTTCGACCCTGCTATTCCGTCTAAGCGGACCCACCGTCGGGCCGTGTACACTCAAGGACCTGATGTGGGCATTTTGAAAATGACTAGGAGGAAATAAGTCAGAATTTCTATATCAAAAGGAACTTATTTTTAAGGCGGTTTCATTTAAAAAGGGGAGGGGAGGGTGGTGCCAATGGCCCAGAAGCTACTTCAGTCTGGCTGATTGACAGGGACCCCTGGAAGTCCCATCCCCAGCCCCTACCCCTTGTCCGGGCAGCAAAGATCTCCCCCAAGGTCAGCCCCTGTGGCTCCTGAACACGGGTGACGATGCTCCGTCTCTGGTCCTCACCTTCTGCTGTTTGCTCGCTCCTTCTGTCACCCGAGCTGCTCTAGAATAAGGCTTTATTTTATTCTTTGACAATTTTTTTTAGATTGCATTTATTTTTAGAGAGAGGGAAGGGAGGGAGAAAAACAGGAAGAGAAGCATTGATGTGTGAGAAACATCGCTTGGTTGCCTCTCTCGAGCCCCCCACTGAGGACCTGGCCCACAACCCAGGCATGTGCCCTGACTGGGGATCGAACCCGCAGCCTTGGCGTACTGGGACGGTGCTCCAACCATCTGAGTTGCCCGGCCAGGGCCAGGGTATCTCAGTTATTTTATTCTTGAACTAACCAGCCTCAGGGGCTGGGTCTCCTCCAGACAGCCTCCCCGTTTTTGCTTTTTGGATGGTTCTAAACCATAGCCATCCAGCAAAGCAATTATACTTTAGCGCTTTTATTCAAGGCCTGGCTAAGTATTAGAGGCGATAAAAAGCTGGAACAGACTACTCTCTTGGAGGGGCCTCTTGCGACGGAATGAGCAACTGAGAGCTTCATCGGAGGCCGGATGTGGGAGGCGTTGGGGGAGGCAGGGCAGGAGAGGCTTTCTGAGAGCCCCGTTAGGGGTTAGAAATCCATCCCCGGGTCATGACCGGCTCCCCTGGGAAAGCGCATCGGCCTTGCAGAGCTGTTTCCAGGAACTCCTTACGGCTCGCGGTGCAGCTGCAGCACAAGGCTCCCAAAGGCAGCGCTCGGGAGTGAGTAAGAAGCAATCCTAACCTGATTTCCTGCCGAGGGGGGGAGAAGTAACAAGAAACCTTTGGGTTTGAAACATGAAACCAGGACTTTGAGAGGGGCCTGGTGGGCTGGCCTTGTCTCTCGCCGGAAGGTTGGATGGAAGAGGTGGAGAGTCCTGGGCCAGGCTCCCCTGCCGAGGCCTCAGTGTTCCAGTCTGTGAATGTGGGGTCCTCACACCACGTGGTCCCCCGGGTTCCTTCCAGCTCTGACTCCGATTCTAAGAAAACCAGCTCCTTGGCGGCCTCGTCCTAGTAGGGGGCGGGCTCTGCACTTGCCCCAGAGCCCCCAACTCCATTCCTGGGCACCTGGCAGGGGCCCGCCCGGCTCTGGGCAGGGGGTGAGTGTTGATCAGGCTCTCTTGGGGGTGGAGAGGATGCACTTGGCTACCTGGTGGCCTCCAGCGTGCTCCCACCCCCTAGGAACCCCGCTGTCCCTTTCTCCCAGCTCCATCCCACTTCCTGCCCACACTCCAGGCTCTTTTCCCTCTTTATGGTATCAGTGAAGCAGAACACCGCTGCTGGGGAGAAGGGGTCAATGGATTTATTTGGCTCTTGCATTGAGAAAAATAATGAGTGCAAGACTTCCCTTTGGGGGACTGGGAGAACTCCCTTCTCCGCCCTGCACCCCCGCTCTGGGCAGCTGTTGTAACAGAGGGTCAGCGGGCCTAGGGGCTGCTCTTCGGGCCTGCCGGATGGGGGGTTTTGCTCTGCTCCACCTGAGCGCCCCCCACCCTCCTCCCAGGTGGCTTTCCTACCTCCTGCTCTTCATCCTGGACCTGGTCATCTGCTTCGTCGCCTGCCTGGGCCTGGCCAGGCGCTCCAGGTGTCTCCTGGCCTCGTGAGTAGCCCTGCCTGCGGGCCTGGGACAAAGGTCGGGCAGGCGTGTGGGGCGACGGTACCACGGTCAGAGAGATGCAGTGGGGGCAACAGCCTGAAGCCACCAGCTCCTTATCTGGGCACCAAGCAAGGACTGGGCTTTCCTCCCTGTGTCCCTTCCCTCCTGGGCCTGCCCAAGCAGCAGAGCCTCCGGCCATCCCTAACCAGGACCCCCCTCAGCTAGTGCCCTCACAGCTGACTCTGCAACCCAGGGGCCTGATCCCAGGGCTCGGTCCGTCTCCCTGTCCCAGAGTCAGCAGGGTCAGCGAAGGCAAGTTCACGCTGAAGTTGGTGGGCTGACAGCCGTCCGGGGGTCCCCTGCCCACCGACCTCTGCCTGGGTCCCACCCACGGCTGCCTGTCTTCCAGGATGCTGTGCTGTGGGCTGCTGGCCCTGCTGCTCAGCTGGACGTCTCTGGCCGCAGACACCGCTGCAGCAGTGGTGAGTTTTGGGGTGGGGTGGGGGTTGGCCTGACCAGGACCGTCTCAGGTGGGTGGCACATCAGTGTGTCCTGTCCAGCGTCCCTAGGGCAGGGTCAGCTTCCGGCCTCGGTCCCTAAGCTAAAATCCCAGCATCTCAGAGCTGATGGGGCTGAGCTCTTCTGCACCAGGCCTCTCACTCTCTATGGGGGACACAGCCCGGAGAAAGCAAAGGGGCTTCCACAGGATCGTGAGGCATTTAGGGCCAGAGCCGAGGGAAGACATTGGAAGCCTATCCCTTTGTCACCCCACTGGCCTGCTCCCAGCCACCTGCTCACTGCTCGTAAGGACATGCACGAGTGACCAGGTGACTTCTCTCTGGTTCTGATGGGGTGGGCGGGGTGTGACCCTGGAGCTGGAGGAGCCCGCGCCCCCTGCTGCAGCTGCACAGCCCGGAGCACTGAGAATGTGGGAGGCAGCACATAGCTGGCTCCGCCCCTTGCCCTTGGGCTCACAGCTGGCTCCGCCCCTTGCCCTGGGCTCACAGTCTGACACACTGCGAGTTCATGGAGGTGGTGCCTCAAAATGTCAAAAAGCAAAAAATCACAGGTTGGGGGGGCTTCCCATGGAGGAGTCTGAGTTAAGCTGTGTGCATGAGTCACTCGTTCGTTCATTCATTCATTCATTCAGCTGCTGCTTGGCTCTGGGGCAGCAGTGGTGCCAGGAGCGAGGACATGTTCTTGACTGAGTGGCAGCCTGCGGAAGGCAGCCTTGTGGGCGGGTAGTTGCGGAGGTGCCTGCTGGGGGGTGGCAGGATTTACCGGGGGATCTCGGGGAACCCCTAGCCAGCTCAAGGGCCACAGACTGACCCTGTGCCCGGCGTCTGTTCTGCCCGAGCTCCCTGCAGATAAAAGAATAGGGCTCCTGCTGGAAGCCCTCCACCCAAACCCAAGCCTCGCCCAGTGGCGGGGGGGGGGCTGGCCGGGAGCTCGGGCCTTGGGTAGTTCGCCCCACGGTGCCCGCAGAATGAATGGATCCTGGTGCTGCTTGGCGCATGGCAGCTTTCGGCAGAGCCAGCCCAGGAGGGAGAGGAGGCGGGCAGCTCCTGTGTGGTGTCTCCCCCCCAGCCATGCAGGGTCCTCTTCGGGCAGGAGGGAGAGCTGGACAGGCGTGAGCCCGTGTCCCAAGGGCGGGGGCCCCTTCAGATATAGGGAAGGGCAGGTCGGATGGCAGGCGCGGAGCCCAAAAGCATCCTGACATCATCGGGAGCAGGGAGGGCTGTACACAGTCCAGGGGAGTGGCTGCTGGCAGAGCGACAGGCACAGCTGCCTGGCCCCCTGCCTCTCCTCGGGGACAAGGGAAGCTCAGGGAAGCTCCCACGTGGTGCGCCTCTCTGGGGCCCCTCCTGCCGCCTGGGCAGCCTCGGCCTCCTGGAAGGGGCAGCAGCATCCAGCTCCCCCACCCCCATAAGCTGCCCTTTGGGAAGCCGCCCCCTCCTGGCTCCTTCTCACTGGGCTTTGGTGTCCCAGGAAACCAGAGGCGATTTAATCCCCCAGCTGGGCACTGTGGAATGCAAGGGCTCGGAGAGAAAGGCCATTCCCCGGACCGGTTTGGTTAGGCCCCTCTGTGCCAGCGCCAGTGTGAATGAGCCTTTGATTGGGCTGCAGAGCCTGCTGCATGTCAATAGGGAATGGGGCGAGGAGGAGCCGGGAGCCAGGGAGGGAGGGGAAGTAGACTGTCAGAGGCCAGGGCAGGCAGCTTTTGTGTGCCCTCCCTGCCCCTACCCTCTGAGGCCTGGCTTTTTCTTTTTTTTTTTGAGAGCTGTGGGGCCAGAGGACGGACACTGTGCCCTGCTCTGCCCCCACCCCCTGCCTTTGTTGTTCCCAGAAAGAACCTCCCCAGGGAGGGACGGGGCCACTGCTGGGCCACTGCGAGGTTTGGCCGCACAGCAGCGCTAACTTGAGTGGGGCTCCCTGGGAATCCGGGCACCCCTCCCCGCCGTGCAGCCCTGGGGGAGTCACGGGGGTTCCCCAGGCCTCGGCTTCCCCCTGTGTGAGGCGAAGCGGGTCGCAGCCCTCACCACAAAGGCTTGTGGGTGGGGTGAGGTGGGTGGCCAGTCCGTGGGAGGCATACAGGAAATGTTCGGTCAATAGCGGCCATCACTGGTTACCTACCACACAGTTCCTGTCACTATGTGAGGGTCAAGCTGAGTCCCTCAGACTGTCACCTCTGCTCTGAGGAGCTGCCCGCAGGCTCCGCCACCACCTGGGCTGGGTAACAGGTGGCCCCTCCACCTGCCCTGACTGTGCTCGGGGTCCTTTCTCTCCCCGCCCCACCCTCATCCCAGTTGCCCGCCCTAATGCACATCCAGGCCCACGCCCTCGTTGGCAGGAAAGTCGAGTCCTCGTGGGAGAGTCTGAGGGCAGGACTGGCCTGAGGAGGGGACAGGGAGGCCGCGTCCCCGGTGGAGCCTCTGACGGGGCCTCCTGCCCCTCTTTGAGTCCTGAACTTCTTGGGGGTGACCCAGACCAAAATGGCGGCCTTGCTTTCTCTCCACCCCCAACTCGGGGTGGCTCCCCTCTCCCTGCCGTCTCTCCAGTGACGGGGTGGGGTGCACCCGGGCCGGCTGGTGCTGTGGCTCCGATTTAGGGCAGTAAGCCAGTCTGGTTGCTGACGCACGTCAGCGATTTGCGTATAGAGCAGTTCTCTCCAGACCCTGAACACGTGGCTGTTCGAGTAGGTGCGTGTATGCATGCATGGGGCTCGGTAGGAGCCCTGTGTCTGGAGGGGCGTGTTGGTCCCCAAATACATCCATTTTCTAGGCCGTGTCATAGTGCAGCTTGCACAGGGCACAGCACCTCATAAGTACTCAGTAGGTATCCGTGGACTCCATGGATGAATGCGTGATGGCCCAGAGTGGACCCTGAGGCAGCCGCTCCTGAAGGAGGACAGGGCACCGGCCGTGCAGGGCTGTGGGAAGGGGTCCCCTGCTCAGGAGCACACGCTGGGACAGGGGTGGCCCCTAGGACCGGGCCCAAGGACCAGAGCTTACCCTGGCTGCTCTCAGAAGTGGAGGTCCCCTTTACTGGACCCGGGCTGGGTCTGGAGATGCCTGGTTCAGAAGGTGACATTCTTGCTGCCACCTCTCCCAGGGCCCGGAGCTGCTCCCTGTGGTCGCCTAGCCAGGCCGTGCCATGTGGTACAAGACCCCCCGCTCACCACTGGCAGAGCCTGGAGCTCGTGCCCTCTGACTCCCAGCTCGGAAGGGTTTCGTGAGCAGGACCCGCCCTCAAAATCTCAGCGATGGACTCGGCACCAACAGAGTTCGTTAGAGTCGGTCCCGGGAAGGCTTCACAGATTAACGCCCCAGAGTGTGGGGGGCTTGATACCAGCAAGACAAAAAGTAAAATAGAGATGAGCAAATGACCTCCCGACGCCCATCCTGCAGCATACCCCCGGCCCAGGCCCGCCCCAGTCCCTCCCAGCAGAGGCATCGGAAACGTGGGCTACTTTACGTAGGTTAATTCGTAAGGGGAATGGTGTTTTTTTCTCCACGTTATAGAGGAGGCACCTGAGACACAGAAAGAATGAGTCGCTTGCCCAAAGTTACAGAGCCAGAACCCAGACCCAGGGAGGCTGAGTTTTCTGAGGGTTCTGCTCTGCCCAGGATGGAGCCCAGAGGTCCAGCTGGCCGGGGCTGAGGGCACGGGGCCCCTCCCAGGGCCCTGGTGCCATGACCTCCCCGACCCCGCTTACCTTTCCCTGGCTTAGGGCGCCAGTGACTTCTGCGCAGCTCCCGACACCTTCCTCCTGAACATGACGGAGAGCCAGCTCAGCGCAGGTAAGGAGCTCTCGGGCCTCTGATCAGAGCCCCTCTGACCAGCCTGACTGTGCACTACCCACCCATTTCAGCCCAGTCGTCACCCGGTCCCTCCCAAACCCCGCACTCCGGGACCAGCAGTGCCCCTGGGCCATTTCATAGAACCTGCCTCCTTGGGGGGCTCGGGAGGGTCCTGGCCCCTGAGGATGGACGAGGGCCTGGTCCCCCGCCTGACGTTGTCTTTGCCTTGCAGAGGTGACCCGTTACTACCTGTACTGCGGTCAGAGCGTACGCAGCCCCTTCCAGCAGGTACGGCTCGCCCTGCCCCCAGTCCCCTTTGTCGGCCTGCTCTCTCCAGACCCACAGCCCCCGGCCCTGGGCAGGAAGGTGGAGGTGGCTGGGTGTTCTTTGTATCCCACATGTGCGCCCAGCACCCAGAGTTTGGTTAGCACGCAGATGCTGTGGAGCAGGTCTGGGGTGGGGCCTGAGGGTCTGCATTTCTCACAAGCTCCAAGGCGAGGCCAGTCCGAGGTCCACTTTGAGTGGCAAGAAGCCAGAGGCCCCTCCAGAAGCCTGAGGGATGAGGGGAAGCTTTCCTGCAAGCAGGAAGGGCCATAGTCGGGGATGTGAGTGCAGATGCAGCAGGGGGAGGGGGGCTGCAGAGGAACGGACCCTGGGCAGCCGGGGGGCTTGGGAAATGAAACCTCACCGCCGGTCTGCGGTCTGTCCTGGCCCAGGCGCTGACCGTCTTCCAGCGCTCGCTGACCGCCATGCAGATCCAGGTGGCGGGACTGCTGCGGTTCGCCGTGCCCGTGTTCCCCACGGCGGAGGTGAGGCGGTCTCCCCAGCACCCGCGCCGGAAGGGGGGAGCCCCAGGGCCAGGGCCTCGGAGAGCCAGGCTGCAGGGAGCGTTCTCTCCCCATAGTCTGGCTCCTTCATTTGGCTTTGAAGGTTGCTGTTTGTGGTTTCATCCACAAGCCCTGCCCCCACGGCTCAGTCTCTGTCTGTCTGTCCGTCTGTCCGTCTGCATGTTTGCCTCTTTCCTTCCTCCTGCTTCAGAATGAGCTGCTCAGAATCCAGCTCCTGTTAAACTCCTCGGAATCCAGCCTTCAGCAGCTGACAGCTATGCTGGATTGTCGCGGGCTGCACAAGGTGCTGGGCTGGCCCTGGGGACGAGCGGGGTAGGGATGCGCTAGCTGGCCACGCCTTCCCAGAGAAGCCAGGAGGGGCCCCCTGTCCCCGCAGGCCCGGGCGGTGGGGAGGAAGCTGGCCAACAGGAAGGTGGGAGAGGTGCTTGGCTTCTTGATTCTCTCCAGTAGCCGAGACAGGGAGACCCGGGGAAAGTACCGGGGGTGAGGTAGCAGGACTGGATCAGGTTACCTGTAGAACACTGGCTATCTGGTCAACCCATCCACCTCCCTGCGTTGCAAGTGGCCACCCCAATCTGATTGCCAGGGCCGTCTCTCCGGGGATGTGAACTGTCAGACACGAATGCCAGGAACACACCGGGAGTATGTGAGCCCTCCCCCGCCCCCCACAGCAGCAAGCCAGTGTGTGCTGACAGCCCTCACATCTCAGGTGGACGCAGGGCAGACGGTCATGCTCACGGCCGTGGCTGCTGCTGACTGAGGACTTGGTTCCGCACTCCCCCTTGTCCTGTGTCCAGCTTGTCCCTTCAGTCCTCACAGTTGTGCTATGCAGCACAAGTCATTTCACGGGGAATTTTACAGCTGAGGAAAGTTGTGGATGCATAGGTGGAAAGATCGACAGCTCTCTGTGGTGTGTAGGTAGATGATATAGGTAGGTAGACAGAGAGACAGACAGAATGTGCGTGACTCACTGAAGATTCCAGAATTGCTAAGTCAGGCTTGGGTGTTGGGTGCTGGCTGCAGAGCTGAGAACACGAGCACCACCCCGGACCCTCCTTCCCTCCCCGTCCACGTCCGGTCAGTGCCTCGGCCCGCGCTAGCAGCTGCCCTCTCAAATAGGTCCCGAGTGCGTCCATGTCGCGCTCTGCAGCTCCCGCCCTGACCCTGACTTCCTACCTGGTCTCCCGTGTCCCCCCACCCCCTTCCCACCCGTGTCCTTTCCTGTGCAGCAGCCAGAGTGGTTTAAATTAAAAACAAACTGGGTCACATCCCTTCCCCCCAAACTCTCCGGTGTGTTCCCACCGTAGTGTGATAAACTGCAAGCTGCTCCCCAGCCCCGGGAGCCCCGGAAGGACCCGGCACCAACTCAGCCCGTCTCCTGTTGTCCTTGTTCCTCTTTCCTGAACCTGCCACGCTTGTCCCTTTGTGTCACTGCTCAAGGTGCCGTCCGCTCCGTCTGGCCCCCCCCCCGGCCTCAGAGTAAACGCCCCACTTTTCTGGCTCCCCTACCCAGACCCCCACAACCTGGCCATCCTCGTTCAGAGCGGACCCTCCAGTGCCTAGCACACAGTAGGTGTTCAGCAGATGTCTGCAGAGTGACCCCAGGAGCCCCATTGTGTTCGGCTCCAGAGTGTAGGCCCTTTATGGCCGTCAGGGTGCTGAAAATGTGAAGGGGGGGAGATCCGGGGCCAGGCTGAGGTGGGGGGCTTCTGGAGACAAGCGCAGGCCCAGGCTGCGCCCCGCGTCCTTCCAGCTGTGTGTCCCCCTCCTCCAGGACTACCTGGACGCCCTCACTGGCATCTGCTACGGTGGCATCGAGGGCTTGCTCTTCCTCGGCCTCTTCTCCCTCCTGGCCGCCCTGGCCTTCTCCACCATGGCCTGCTCGGGGCTGCGGGCCTGGAAGCGCTTCGCCACCAGGTGGGCTGCCCGGAGGGGACTTCCTTGGGGAGCAGGTGGGAGGCTCTGCTCTGCCTGAGCCGAGGGCGGATAACCTGCGAGGGACCAGAGCAGCCAGCGAGCTGCCTAGCTTTCTGCCGAAGCTTCCCCGAGAGTCTGGGGATGGGGACAGCCACTCCTCTCCTCCTCCGAGGGACTCTTGGCGCGAGGTGAATGAGGAGAGCTTTCACTGCTGGGCCGGGCGCCCCCAGCAAGCCAGGGAGCACAGGTTGTAGTGCAGTCACCAGGGACCTACAGTCTCATCGGGGACACAGATGGGGATGAGGTGGTAGATCAGACAAGAGGAAGCAGGTTAGAGAGGGTCAGTGTGCACGTGGTCAGCACAGTGGGCTGCCTGGAGGAGGTGGATGTGAACTGGGAACGTGGCTGAGTGATCTGTGGGAGGCGCAGCCGAGGACCGTGTCTCAGAGGATGTTCAAGGACACACCTGTGGCCGGAGGGAGTCTCCTGGGCCGGGACCCCACTGCCTTAGAGCCTCCCTCACCCTTCATGGTCAGCCGTGTTCTGTGTGTCATCGTAGGGACAGAGACTATGATGACATCGACGAGGACGACCCCTTCAACCCCCAGGCCCGGCGCATCGCCGCCTACAATCCACCACGGGGGCAGCTTCACAGCTTTTGCAGCTACAGCAGCGGCCTGGGCAGCCAGACCAGCCTGCAGCCCCCCGCCCAGACCGTCTCCAACGCCCCCGTCTCGGAGTACATGTACGGCAGGGGCTCCCGGGGCCTCCCCTCGCACGGCCTGGCCCAGGGGAGATAGGTCTGCAGGTCCAGAGAGCCAGGCGGGGAGGAAGGCATGGAAGGCGGGCGGTGGTCCCCTCGTTGCAGCCTAGAATGCCTGGGAGGAAGGCAGCCAGCCAGCATTTAGCCCCGTGACCCCTGCACATCCATGCGTGTGGGGTGAAGATCTCACCATAGAGATGCCAGGCCTTTCTCCATGAGCCACGGGGTGGGTCTCAGGGCCGAGAATCGGCATTTCTCACAGGGCCTCCTGTGGAAGTCTGAGTCCCTTCCCCACGCCTTCCCCTCCTGAGCTCTCCTCTCGGCCCCGCAGGAACCAAGCTATGCTGTTCGGTGGGAACCCCCGCTACGAGAACACGCCACTCATCGGAAGAGGCTCCCCGCCTCCCACGGTAACCTGGGCTCCAACAAGGGGGTGGGCAGAGTTCTTGAGCCAGGCGCCCGTGGGGGAGGGGCCCTGCCTTCACTCAGCCGGACAAGGCGCTTCACTTGCCCCCTGCAGGTAGGGACCATCCAGTTGATAAACTAGGAGCACGGGAGACCCAGGGCCATGGGATCAGTGACAGGCCTGGCCCCTGAGCGCCAGGATGCTCACGGGTGTCCAGCTAGGGCTCCTGGCGAAAAGCACAGAGCCAGACCCAGGGGAAGAGACGGGACCCAGCCCCGGTCTTCAGGAAGCGTACGACCTGCAGGAGGGGACAGTCAGCAGAGCTGCCGGTAATAAGTGCCACCGGTATTTCAGGAGGGACCTGGAGGGGGGAACCGTCCCCGCAGCTCTGCAGGACCTGCGCAGGTCCCGTGGAGCAGGTGGCGCCGAGGCATACCTCAGAGCAGCGGGCCTCACCTGGCGACTGTGCCCCCCAGGGGAAGTTTGGCCCCGTCTCCTGGCATTCCAGTTGTCACATCTGGGAGTAGCTGCTTCTGGCACCTAGTGGGTGGGGACCAGGAATACTGCTATGCCCCCTACAGCACACGGGATGGCCCCCACCACACACAGTGACCGGCCCCAGGGGCCCCTAGTGTCCAGGCTGAGAAACTGCTCTGACCAACCATCCATCTCTCCCTGCGTGACCCCTCCTTGAAGTTTTTGCCCCGGGCACCTCCCCCACTGTACTTTTAGAAACAGCACTAGACCCGGGCCCGGAGGCCGGGAGAGTGCGTGAGTGGAAGTCAGCACCTTCGAAACAGCCCCCTAGCTTTTCTCTCTAACTGGAAGCCTCCCGGGTTCCTTTTCCTCGCCACCAGCTGCAGGGGACCCAGGAATGCAGGCTGATTTTCATGTGAATCTGAGCACAGATAATTAGGGGGGTTCTGCTGCTGTGAAAAATGAATTACTCAAAGCACTGCGATGCCAAATAAAATGACTTTCAGGTTACCTTCTGCTTTGAAAGATCCAGGCCACTCTCCCTGCCGTTAGCAGAGACGAGCAAGGACCGACCTTATTTGCAAGGTTCAAGAGCAGGGAGCAAGGTGGAGTCGAGGTGGACTAGGCAGGCACCTCGGAGGGAGAGTGGCTGGTCAGTGCGGGCACCGGGCATTTGAGGCTGGGAGCCAGAGGTCCTGATGGTCCCCGGGGCGGGCAGCACCCCGGACAGGAAGCCTGCCTGGGCCACTCTAGTTCCTCCAGTCCCCATGGTGCCCTGTCATTAAAACTTGGTGCCCGCCCTGCGGTGCGGCTCAGTTGGTTGGGTGTCCCACAAAGCGAAAGGTCACCGGTTTGAGTCCCGGTCAGGGCACATGCCTGGGCTGCAGGTTCAGTCTCTGGTCGCGGCGGGTAAGAGCGGCAACCCATCGATGTTTCTCTCCCTCTCTTCTTCCTTCCCATCTCTCTTGAAATAAATAAAATCTTAAAAAAAAAAAATCCTGGTCCCTGACCACTATGGCTAACTAACTGTGGCTGGTCCGGCTCTCTCTTCCTCAGAAATTCCCGGCACCTTTGCTAGGACGGGGTCCAGTGTGGCTGGTGACGTGGTATGACCCTGTTCTGACTGTCCCCTCTTCTCTCCCACAGTACACGCCCAGCATGAGGGCCACCTACCTGTCCCTGGCGGATGAGCACCTGAGGCACTACGGCAATGAGTTCCCAGCCTAACCGCCTTTCGGAGGGCGCTGCCTCCTCGACCCGCCCGGGTTTGTCATGGACTCACACGAGAGCTGTGTTTCTTCAGTGGAAACCAAAGGCATCTGGAAACCGGTCGCAGGACTGGGTGGGGGGCCCTGTTCCCACAGAGGGGCCACTGAGAGTCCGGCAGAATCGGCCTGGGCGCAGCTGCCCCAGCCTCTCCCGCTGCTGGCCTCCTCTCCACGCCGGGACTGTCCCCCAGCAGCTTGGCCGTCCCTGCGCTGGCAGCCGGGCTCAGCTCACCCCTACACCCCACCCTCGCCAGGTGGGGCAGAGCAGTGAGGAGGGGCCGGGTCAGGCTCCATGGTCGTGTTGCTCGGCCTGCCCCCTGCGAGCACAGCCAGAAGGCCAGGCGACCACTCTCCGAGTGACCTGTCTCCCCCTGGCCACGTGGATGGCAGCATTTCCCTGTAAGTAAAGGTGGAATTGCTGATCAGGAGATGCGTTTAAGGAAGGCGATGTCCCCAAAGAGACCAGAAACTGTCCAAATCGTTCTCCCGGGGCCTGGTGGCCTCTTCTGGGCCACAGAGGAAAGGTGTTGGAGAGCTCTGCGGAGGCGGCAGGTGGCCCCGGGCCGGGGGACCGACCCTGGGGGGTTTCTACAGTGACGCCCGGTGGGAAGGGGGGCGAAAGCCCGCCCCATCCTGCCAGCCTTTCTGCAACCCTCCGTTCCAATAGCGATGCTGTGAGTTTGTTCGCCGCAGGCAGGGACCGTCTCAGGTACTAACACACAGTTTGAACGCAACTGTAACTCTTTTCTTCCCTCCCCCCGCGTTTTAAATACTTTGATTGTCCAAAGACTTGAACCTCAGCACATCCAGTTTTTACAATGGACTTGGGGCTCATTCCTTACACTCAATTTGTCTGCCGTTCCTTTTCAGAGTTTGCTGCCACCAGCCAGTTCTTTAAGGATCTGGGGGTGGGGGAGAGGGGGGTTTTAAACAAAATAAAGATCAGTGAGATTTCCTGTCCTAAGCTGCTGTTAGATGGGAATGTGGGTTCATCCCCCACCCCCTGCACGCCCCACCTCCAGATCCTTTAAAGGAGGAAGGAAGGGCAAACAGCTCGAACGGCCCCCTCCAGAGGAGTGAGTGGCCAGGCCAGCGTCCCCCTCCCTCTTGTCTGCAAGTGAGTTTGTCAGTAAAGGTTTTAGCAGAGCGGGACAACTCGACATGTAGACAGGTGTCTTCCTTACCTCCCCCATCCTGGTGTCCCAGACCCCTGTGCTAGGTGAGAAGAAGCTTGTTAACCAAGAAAAAATAATGACCCATCATTCTGCCCGCTGAGGAGCCAGAGTTAGGGTCTGGTGCTGCCAACATCCTGCCCGGTCGGAGTGCCCAGCACTGAAGCCTCCACAGCCTCACTCGCCAGAGCAGGGACAGGGGCTCTATCTGCATTTTGGAAGAGCCACCTTCTCATCAAAACAATGACAGCTGTGTGGGTCTCAGCCCCCACAACAGAATGGGGCCACAGGGCAGCCAGGACTCAGCTGCATTAACCTGTATGAACGGTCTACCAATAAACACCCCTTTGTGTGGCCACGTCGTGGGCAGGTAGAAACTCTGTGACAACAAGCTGTTGCTTCTTAATCCTTTCATTATTGGCCACTAGAGAGTTGTTTTTAACGCATGTAAACTAAACTAGAACCCTTGCGTGGTGCCCCAAGGAGCAGGCGGGCACAGCTCTGCTTGGTGCGCGTGCGCCCCCACCTGGAGGACAAATAAACCACTTGTACTAAAATCTGCGCTCGGTGTCTAATTTCCTGCGCTGCGGGGCTAAGGGGGGACTGGGGGGCCCCTTTTGGCTGGGGTATGTGGTCAGAGTTCCAGAGCAGACTTCAGCATGAGGACTGAGAGATGGGGCCAGTGATGAATGTTGTGGCCCCATCTGGCCCCTGGCTACTCCACTCAGACCTGTTTCTGCCTTTCTTCAAAGGTCTCTGTAACAGTCCTCGCTCTTACTGTTGCTGATAAGAAGCAGCGTGCATCGAACCCCTGCCCTGTACCAGCAACTGTCCCCAAGTAATTACGTTACTTGTTCATCAAACCCACAGTAACCCTATGGGGTCACTCATTTTGCAAATAAGCTAACAGAAGCGCAGAGAGGAACGTGGAGCAAGTGCCAGAGCCCAGAGCCCCAGCTGGGCGCCTCTGCGCAACGCTGTGGAGTCGGGGCGGTGGTCACACAGCCGGCTGCTGCCCTCCTCCCCGCGCCCCCGCCCCCCGCTCTGCCGTGGGTCCTTTCCGTCGTGGCCCTTTGGTCAGCCTTCAGATTCTAGTATGACGCGCGGGGAGCGATGTGGCAGCAGAGTGGAAGCTGGGGTTTTAACTCCCACGTGGTGGCTGAGGACCCTGCACAGCGGGGAGGCAAACGACCTGCCAGATCACAAGCAAATCGATAAATAGAATTCCGCATCGGCATCACCAACTAGGGCTCAGGACTTCGGAACCGCGACTACAAATTGGCGTTCCCTCCGGATCCCGCCCACGGCACATTGAAGACTTGGCTACAAATGCTTATCGTGACTGGCGTTTGGCTAACTTGTGGCTTTCCCTCCTAACTCTAGAGACCTCCAGCGGAAGGAGGAGGAATCCGCGGCGCCCGGGTCTTTTCCGGACGCGAGGTCACGTGCTCCACTCGCCCCCCGCGCCTCCGCGTCCTCAGGCGAGCCAGACTGCTAGGCAACGGGTAAACGCCGCGGCCCTGAGCCGTTTGAGCCGCGCTGGGGGCAGCCTAGCAGCTCGCGCGCTTCCCCAGCGGCCCGGCGACAGCAGAGCTGACCGGGGTTAAGCGAGGGCGCTGGAGGACGTCGGCGGCTGAAGAGGAGAGCGGAGAGAGCGAAGGCCGGAGCCACTGAGGGTAATAAATAGTCACCGAGAGTGCAAGGAATTCCTGATGGGGGCATCCTCCGGGGATAGCTCCCACAGGTGGCGGGTACCGGGACTAGCGCTCTTAGGGTGCCCGCCGCGTCTGTCCTTGCTTCCCCCGGCGCCCCCGAGTCATAGGGCCCTGAAAGTTCTAAACACCTTGCCTCCTGAACCCCTACTCCCAGCCAGCAGTCCTGATGCCTACGATCTGTCTCCTGGAGGGGTCGGGAGACCGCTGAAGGGTTTACAGCTGAACGCAGGGGGAACGCAGCCTGCGCTGGGGTGTCGCGAGGATGGGTGGTCCAGGGGAGAGCTTGCTGGTGAGAGTGGAGGGAAGGGAACTTGCAGGGGGTGAGCACCTGCTGGACACCAGGTCCTGGAAAAGCACCTTCCGTCCAGTCCTCAGGGCTAATCGCCGCTGTAGAGCCGGAGTCCCCAAGTGGCTCTGTCTGGACTTAAGTGCTGTGACCTTGGACAAGGTACTTAATGCCTCCGGGCATCGGTTTCTCCATCTGTGGAATGAGAGCTGTGATGACTGTTTGGAGGACGGTGGGGGGCACACAGAGGGCCTGTGCACGGGTTCACAGGGCCTGGGGCCTATTTTTTAAAAGATTTTATTTATTTGTTTGTTTGTTTGTTTATTTTTAGAGGGGAAGGAACCCACAACCTGAGCCCTTGGGGACTCGAGTCTGAGAGTTAGGAGTGGCCAGCACAAGGACAGCCCCTCTCAACTCTGTAGTGGACAGGCCCCATCAGGTGACCAGCAATTTAAGCCAGTGAGGAGCATTCAGAGCCCACAGAGTCTGTTGGCCATGAGAGGGGTCAGAGGGATCAAGGGCTCTTTGGGGTGAGTGAAGGACAATTTGTGGGAAGTGTCCACTGCATTTCTAAGACTTCCAATCAGCTCCAGTAAAGAACACACTTCCTTGCATTGTACCTAAGCACTCACTTTTCACGCTTCTCCCAAGTGTGTCGGGTCTCCGAGTGGCTGAGTGGCCCGGCCAAGGTCAAACAGCTGCTGAGTGTCAAGGCCAGAACTTGAACGGATGGCCCAGTCTGCTCTCCGATTCCCCAGTGTCGTTCATGACCAACAGCACAGATCAGAGGGCTTCTCTAAGGCCTGACTATTCTGCCCGTTGAGGAAGTGGTCCCGCCTTCCCTGCTCCCATCCTGGGAGGAGCGGTGTGGGGTGGGAGGAGTTTCCAGGGGGTTCCCCGAGGGTCGAGTCCGGCAACCTAGAACTCCGGAATAGGTGAGTCTTTGGACAATTAGGTGGCTGAGTGGGAGACTTTCTAGAAAGGCCCAAGGCTCTCAAACCTGTGTGCCGTAGGATCAGGTCCAGTGTCTGGCAAGGAATGTAGCCCAACAGAATCGCTATCAGGACTTCCTCCTGCTTTGCAACCAACATGTTAGCTCAGTAAAAAACGGCTCCTGTCCGGGGGTGAGCACTTTGGAGCCGGGCAGACCAGCTCCGCCACTTACCAGCTCTGTGATTGGACATGGCCTCGGGCATCTCTGAGAATCGGATTCCTCCCAAGTGAGATGGAGATTCTATGGTCCACTCGGAGGGCCGTGGCAAGGGCTGAGCAAGGTGATGCCTAGCACGTTGTCATTACTCCGTGAATCATTTCTTAAAGTCAAGATTCAGCTTCTGGACAAGTCCCCGAGAACCCCTCCCCTCAAGCAGATGGGGAACCTGGAGCCGTGTTCCTCCCGGTGAGGTCCATGGGGACCGGGGAGCAGCAGCCGGGTGGGACCCCTCACTGCACACTCTCCCCCTGCCCCCGCAGTGGTCGCTGACCATGGAGATCGTGTATGTGTACGTGAAGAAGCGAAGCGAGTTCGGCAAGCAATGCAACTTCACCGACCGCCAGGCGGAGCTGAACATCGACATCTCGCCCAACCCCGAGCTGGCCGAGCTGTACGTGGAGCGGAACCCCGTGGACATGGCCATCCAGTGCTCCGCCAGCATGTCGGAACACGAGGTGGGTCCCTGCCCCGGGCCTGGCCCGCGAGGGTGCGGTCTGGGTGACTTCAGCCACCCGGAAGCCAGCTACAGCGAACCGCTGTGTATGCTGGAAGTGTGGGGGCCGGGTCGCCCCACAGTGGCCAGGGGCAGACCCGGCCCCCAGCGGTCCCTGGGCCAGGCGACTGCTGGTCAAGATGCTCTCTCTCCCAGGGCCTCTGGCCTCCCCTTTAAGGCTCTAGAGTGACTTTAGGCATTTGGTACAGGTGGAAGAGGTATTCTGAGGGGGTGGCATTTTATTTTATTTTTATTTTTTTAGAGAGAGGGGAAGGGAGGGAGAAAGAGAGGGAGAGAAACATCGATACAAGAGAGAAACTTTGAGCGGTTGCCTGTTGTACACGCCCCATCGGGGCATCGAACCCACAACCCAGGCACATGCCCTGACCGAGAACTGAACCAGCGACCTTTTGCTTTGCGAGTCAAGGCCCAACCAACTGAGCCACGCCAGCCAGAGCATGAGGGCGCAGAGACTTACATCCACAGGCAATGCCCAGCTGAGCAAGGAAAGGTTGCCATAGAAAGTTCTGGTCAGAGGGGCCTCCAGGACAGGAGAACTGGGTCACGTTGCCGATCAGTCTCCCAGCGAGTTCCCCGCCTGTCTGAACCAGGTGGCCAGCTCCCGATTATACGGGGGACTGCCGGGAGGAAATTAGAGCGAAGGAGATGACCCATTTACCGTGTCCCGAATCAGCCGAGTGAGAATCGGAGCTCTGCTTTAATCAAAACACACGGTGAATGGGGTAAACAGTTCTGATGAGTCACAGTTCAAAAGGGACAAACACAGCGTGTCCCGGGGCTAATCGCTGTCACGGGGGCCAGGGCAGTTTTGTCCGTGGCGTAGAGATGTCCACCACAAAGGACACACCACGTTAAGGCCTCCTGTCAGCAGCTCTGTCCTGCGGAGACGGCTAACATTTGTGAGAGCGGGCCCCAAGAGGGACAGGAGAGGGAGGTGACGGCCGAGTGGGCACAGGGTTTCCGTGGAGGGGTGACGAAGAAGTTCAGGAAGCGGAGAGTGGGGACAGTGGCACAACGCTGTGGATGTCCCTGACTCCACTGAATGGTACACGTGCAGTATTTAAAGTGGTGAAATTCACGTTGCGTGCGCGTTACCACAATGTTTGAAGTGGGGAAACATGGGGAGGAGGCAAACTGGTAAGTGTAGGGGTTAAAACTGCGCCTCTGCCCTCCTCCCTGCCGCAGAGAACGGGCGAAGCAGATCCAGACTCTCAATGGTTCCTGCGTCTCAGTCCCGTGACATCGTAAACGGAAGGACGGAGAAGGGCATTCCCTTCTTCCTCCTTCGGGATCTCACAGAATAACACACGGGCGGGATTCGGATAAAGTCAGAAGTGGGTTTTCCATGACCAGGGTGTCGTGGCAACGCTGATGGCTCCACACAGTGGCACGTTCGTGGTTGCCCGTGACCCCTGAGGACCAGCGACCCCCTTCCTGGTCCCTGAAAATCCTGTGGCTTTGGCCAAAGACGCTGCACAGGTCCATCCCTGAGCGCTCAGGGCTCCGGATCCTGGGCTGCAGACGTGGCTAAATGCTCACACCCAGGGCGGGCCTATTCACCCGGGGCTCTCTGTTCAGGCCAACACGGAGCGAATTGAGATGGAGACCCGGGGTGTCAACCACATGGAGGGGGGCTGGCCCAAGGATGTGAACCCCCTGGAGCTGGAGCAGACGATCCGCTTCCGGAAGAAGGTGGAGAAAGACGAGAACTACATTAACGCCATCACGCAGCTGGGCTTGGTGAGGCTCCCTCCAGCCCTAGCGGTCAGAGCCACCGCCATCCCTCTGCGTCCTCAACCGCACGTCAAGCCCTGGTGTGCCCTGTGCTCAGCCCTTGCGGCTACTCAGGGGAGCAACACAAGCTACCGTAGGGACCTTCTGGCCGGGAGCAGACAGCCAGTCCACCACAGCTGGCCTGAGGGGAAGGTGGGGAGCTGTGGGGGCTGAACAGGCCTTAGAAGGAGTCCGGAAGTGGCCCCTTGGGGCAGAGAGAACCCCCAAGAATCCCACCCACCAGCTACCTACCAGTAGGAAACATTCATTCATTGCACACATTGGTCCAAACTTCTGGAGCCAGGCACAGCAAGAGAGTGCAAAAATAAAATTCACATACATCCTGCTCCAAAGAGTTTATAATCTGCCAGAGGTCAAAGACAAATACAGAGAGAGCACCACAGAATGTAGAAAGACATGCTGCAAAAGTCAGTCGGGATGACTGGCCATTTTGCCCCATAAGGAGAGAGAGTTGATTTCCTGCTGAAGGGATCAGGGAAGGCTTCCTGGAAGAGGTGGCACTTGAGCTTGGGCTTTTCCATGATGGACCTTTGGAATAATAGGGAGGGCTTTCTGGGTGAAGGAGCCAGAAGATGGGCACTCCGTATGGAGTCGCGAATACTTCTGTTTGACCGGAGCCCTGTGTCTTCGCCTCGTTGTCACTGTTGTCCCCAAGGAACCTTTTTAGACGGTGCTTTCCTAATTGCCTCCCCCCATGAAATTCCAATTTCCAAAGCCATAGGTATGCCAGGCATCTGTTCATGTACCGAGTGTATATCTGGGCTTTGTATGTAAAAGGTAATATTATTTTACCACGGAGAATCAATTTTCACCCCACTGGGGGTGATACTACCCCACTGAAAATGCATCGGCTGGCGGCGGGGGGGGAAGGACCCCCCTCTACCGCTGAGAACCTCCGGTGTGTCCCCTCAGATCATGGAGCACTGCATCAAGCAGAATAATGCCATCGACATCTACCAGGAGTACTTTGATGACGAGGACACAGTGGAAGTGACGGAAGAGGCCCCTTCAGCCAAAACCATCAATGTGTTCAGGTATTTCTAGAGTCAGGGCGGTGCTGGCCGACCCCCGTCCACTCTACAGGTGGGTGTCCCCAAACACGACTCCATAAGCAAGCTGGAGCTTAATGTTTTCTTTCCATTTTTATTATCAGTTTTTATTTATGGCTCATATCATTGGTTTTCTGATTCAGGGAGTCTTGTAAACTTTGTTTTTAAAATAAAATTTTTCTGAGTGAATGCTTAAGCATGCTTAAATATGTTTGAATGTCTTAAAGAAAAGATTTAGTACATAAGACACGTGGGGAGCCTTGCACTGCAGCTCCCTGCCCTCTGCTCTCCCCTAAAGGGATCCCCAGGAGATCAAGAGGTCGGCCACACACCTGTCCTGGCACCCCGACGGCAGCAAGAAGCTGGCGGTGGCCTATTCTTGCTTGAATTTTCAACGGGCACCTGTGGGCATGAGCCACGATTCCTACATCTGGGACCTGGGTGAGAACCGGAAAGGCCCTGTGGCCAGGACAGCTGAGGGAGCGGGCAGGAGGAGCAGCGGGGGCTGGGGGCCCCAGGGGAGGGGCCAGGAGCCAGGAGGAAGCCTCTCATTCCATCCCTGTGGGGGGTTCAGGCATGGCCACGCAGCCATATCAGGGAAGTGGGTAACCCACTTCATTTCCAGATCTGTAAGCGGGTCGTTCAAGAGCAGACCCCACAAAGTCCCAATTCTGGGCACCTGAAGAGCTTATCAGATAGGAACCCTGGCAGACGGAGAAAGGGCCCAAGGGGGAGGGGAGGGGACCCACTTCTGCCCTACCTTCCCCAGTGCTGGTCCTTAATTCCTGGCCAATAGCAGCAGCGTGCGCCCCCCTCCCTGGCCTCCCCCCTGCCCACCCCACAGTAGGGACCTTGGTTGACAGAGGGGCTCACTCCAAGGGCCGAGTCTGGCGATGGTGGGTGTCACACTCTCCGATGTGCCTCATTGCTGTCATTGAGAAAATGAACGTAAGCCGTTGTCAGTGGGGGTGGGCGCCAGGCACAGAGCCGAGCACACTGCACTCAAGCAGCTGGGCGTGCTGTGGGGTGAGCACACCGTCACCCTCAGAACACAGACCGGAGGACCTCGGGTCCGACCCCCACTCCACCCCAAACCTGGGAATCGGACTTGAATTACGATGACACATGCACACACGCACAACTGTGATTCCCCAAAATAAAACCATGGGAACGGCGCCTAGGATTGGGTATGGCCATGGGACCTGGGGGCGCGAAGCGGCCCGGAGAAAGGCTTCCAGGCTCTCCCCTCCGGTTGGGCCCCGCGCTTTCCTTTCCAGGCCTGGTGGGATATTCTGGGATTTCTTCCCCCTGCTTTTCAGAAAACCCCAACAGGCCTGAGATTGCCCTGAAGCCGTCGTCTCCTGTCATCACCTTGGAGTACAACCCCAAAGATTCCCACGTGCTCCTGGGAGGCTGCTACAACGGGCAGATCGGTGAGGGGGCCCGGGTTCTTAACCACCCATTACCACGGTGGAAAGACATTTTCCACTGGGCAAGCCCTGAGTCAAGTCGAATAGACAGCCTTGCAGTGGGGTCTTGTGGGGGCAGGGGTGGGGGGCGGGCACCAGGCAGGTCAAAGAACGACAATTCTTTGGACAGGAGACCTGAGCGAGCTCCAGCCCCACAGCGCCCCCTCCTGGCTGCCGGGCTGCGGTTGCCCCAGGAAGGGGGAGTGTCCTTTTTCAAGGCTCCCACCGAATGGAGAGTGTGGGGTCCTCAGTAGAGCAAGTCAAAGTGCAACAATACTCACTGTTCTTACCAAGAGTCAGCTGGTGTCCTTGAAGCAACCCTTTTTGGATTGTTGCGAGCCTTTGCTGAAATTCCAGAGCTGTGAAAAAGCCGATTGTGACCGTTTTCGCTAGTTTTCTCATTGCTTCTGTGGAGGAGGAGGCTGTCAGAGGTGCTCACTCCGCTATCGTTGCTGCTCGCACACCCAGGAAACCGAGCCTTCGCATAGCTAGTGAGATCAGAAGAGACCCGCCCACCTGGGCTCTGAACGCCAGCCTGCCCTCCCCCGCTGGCCCGGGAGCAGCCAAACCCTCATCCCACCCCTGTCTGCACCCCAAGCCAGACTCGGTGGGCGTGAAAGGGGCTCCCCACCCTCCTGCATGCACAGGCTCTTGGCCTCACCTTCTTTCTGGGGGGTGGGTAGGAGCCAGATCGGCGGGGGTCAATTCTTCTCAGAAACAGTCTGTGGCCAGGCTGCCTCCGGGCCCGCCGACACCTCTGATCTCCCTCTCAGACCTGCCGCCACCATCCTGGGGAGGCTGCCAGGTTAGGGGACGGACGTAGCCCTTCCTGCCACGTCCCCCGGGTGCCAGGGCTCTGAAAGCCAGTGCTGCCGTCTTTTATGCAGAAGCCCTGCCTCACTCATTCATCGCCCTCTCGGTGGCTGTCACGCCCGCCCCGGCCAGCCCTGGCTCCTGGGCTCCGCTGCCTGTAAGGACCACCCGGGCGGGAACCACCCTCAGGCTCCCCTTTGCTCAAGCAGAGCATGCTCAACTGAGAAAACCCATTTCCGGGCCAGGCAGGTGCAGGGCAAATACTCTGGACTTGGATTCCATAAATCAACACTTAAGAATCAAGTGCTTTCATTGTTTGTTTTACGAAGCCAGCTTTCCTAGAAACAGCTCTGAGTAACGGGGTGGGTCCTTGCCGTTCCCTTGTGGGACAATGAAAACAAAATCTCTTAGGACAAAAAGCAGCTAAGCTTCGGTGTTTCTCGGCAAAGCGGGAGAGAGGGAGCACTAATAACCGGTGGGAGTAAAGGGCGAAGCTGCCTCTGTGAGTTTTATTCTCCCATCGGAGGCGGCAGAGGCACAGAGGAGAAAGGGAATGAGTTTGTGCAGCCGGAGAACTTCGCCCAAAGGCGCTTTTACTTTCAGGAGCTTCTCCCCGTGGTGGAGACGCTCCTCTCTCTCTGCCTGCCTCACTCCATCCCAGGCTCTTCCTCGGTCTTAGTTTCCTCTCACCTCCTCCAGGAAGCTTTCCTTGACCACCCCCATGTGTCCCCCACCAGAGCAATTGCATCGTGGGCTGTATTTGCAGGTCCCCTTCCTGCCTCCCAGGGACAGTGCCTGTCCTATTCCCAGTGGCTTTCCCAGGGCCCAGGGTGGCACTCAGAGGCTCAGCTGAGTGCATGAAGCGTGCACTCTGGCAGTCTTTGCACAAAGGTTGTGTGGGGGCTTCAGGGGCTGGCAGGAAACTCAGGCTGGTTTGAACCTAGCCCTGAGGCTTTGAAACACCGACACATCTGCCAAACCACGAGCAGCAGCTGCCCTCTGTGCCCTTCTCCCTGCACCAGGGAAGGAAGCCCGTGCCCTCGTTCACCTGCCCCTCATTCCCCCCACCACCACCAGCCTGCTGGGACACCCGGAAGGGCAGCACGGTGGCGGAGCTGTCCACCATTGAGTTCAGCCACCGAGACCCCGTGTACGGCACCATCTGGCTGCAGTCGAAGACGGGCACGGAGTGCTTCTCGGCATCGACTGACGGACAGGCAAGCACAGGGGTCGGGGGGAGAGGGACGGGCTCCGACAGGCCAGGCGCTGTAGGGGTGAGGGGTGGGGAGCAGTAACAGTTACCCAGCTCCCCGCTGGGGTCGCCAGGGAATGTTTTCTTTTGCATCTTATTTTTAAATTGAAAAATAGGCCACACATGCACAGGGGATGAAATGCAACAGGTACAAAAGGGCCGGCAAGCCTCCCAGGGACCCTCCCAGCAGGCACCACCCCTCCCCTACCCCCTCGCCTGCAGCATCTTCATCAGCCTGCAGGGATAGTCTGTGTACACAAGCAAACACACCTGTCATCTTCGCCCGCTTTTTGCACACCTTACGTGTGGATCTGCCCTTGATGTTTTTCATTTAGCGGATCTTGGAGAGGATTGCATATTTCGTAAAGCACTGCCCTGTGCCTGTTAAGGACCGCCTTGGGTGTGGCGTCATTTCTTTGAGTGGATTTCAATACTTGGTTGCTAGCAAACTATGTAGCAAAGGTGCATCGACAACATACGTTCCTGGAAGTGGGGTTTCTGGGTCAAAGTGCGGGTGCATTTATAACGTTGCTACCTTGTGGGGAGCCTGTGAGAAGAGAGATGCTGGGGCCCACACCTGGTGATTTGACTCCGCACACAGGTCTGGGATGAGGCCCCAGCATGTGGATTTTATGACGCTTGCACATGACTCTGATGACCAGACAGGATTGGGACTGTGGACCAGAGAAGTCACTCTCAAAGCATGTTTGTCCCTGTGGTAGCCTCTGTCACACGCCCTGACCACCACAGAGACGGACGCCAAGGGTTTGGGGGAGGTGAGGGCGACACAATAAGCCAGGAGAATCGCAGGACCTCAGGTCTCAAAGCTGCCCCCCACCCCAATCAGGTCATGTGGTGGGATATTCGGAAGCTGAGCGAGCCCACCGAAGTGGTGATCATGGACATCACGAGAAAGGAGCAGCTCGAAAATGCCCTGGGGGCCATCTCCCTGGAGTTTGAGGCTACATTGGTGAGTGTCCCTTCCTCTCTCTTCCCCTGCTTCTATCGCCTGTGGCCGGGGCAGCTGGAGCTGAGAGCGGGCTGTGGCTGCTGCAGCTGATGCTTGCAGACCTCAGGCTGCTGCTTTCTGTGGGCCCAGGGCAGCTCCCAGGAAGGAGCATCTTTCTAGACCTGGGGTGGGGTCTTTACAATGACTTGCCAGCAGGGGGCAGCAGAGCTTCCTGGGGGGGAAGGAAGCCATCCTCATTCCCAAGAAGTCCCTGGCTAGTGGCTGGGCTGGACCCAAGGCAAGCTTTCAGGCAGGACCAGATCCCAGAAAAGCCCCTTCTACATAAGAGGACCGCCCTGGACCAACATCAGGAGGCCAGGCACTGCTGTCTCGGCCTTGTGTGAGACACTGGGCTGGTCAGTTCACTGCTTGGAGGGATGTGCTTGGGGCAGCCCCCGAGGTGTGGGTGGGACACAGCCTGAGTAGAGGCTGGGGCCACAGGTGCGCCCCAGAATCTGCCGGCCGTGCCAGCTGGGCCCGAGCTGGCATCCCACAGACACTCCTCCCCTGCCACCCCCTCCACAGCCAACCAAGTTCATGGTGGGCACCGAGCAAGGCGTCGTCATCTCCTGCAACCGCAAGGCCAAGACCTCGGCCGAGAAGATCGTGTGCACCTTCTCCGGCCACCACGGCCCCATCTACGCCCTCCAGAGGAACCCGTTCTACCCGAAGAACTTCCTGACCGTCGGCGACTGGACCGCCCGCATCTGGTCGGAGGACAGCCGAGAGTCGTCCATCATGTGGACCAAGTGAGGGGGCGGTGTGGAGGCGGGAGAGGGCTGCAGCAGGGGACAGAGGGGGCAGCCCCGCCCGGGAGCGACCCGAACATTTGCGCGTCCCCCCACCATAAAAGGGAGAGAACACCCCTCTGCAAACACCCGAGCTCACGCTAGGAAGCGGCTTCACTCAGGCACTTTGCAAAGGGGTGCACCGCAGACCGCCCGGGTCAGCGAGGAGGACGGCCATGAGTAATTTCGTAGCCCCGCAGGACAACGCTGGGAGTGGGGTAGCTTTGCACTCCGCTCACCTCATCGTTTGCATAAGGGAACCAGGCTATACAGAGCCACTTGCTCCTGGTCTCCTGGGGGGGTGGCCACATTGCCCACCCATTTATATGCCGCCCGGTGGATGCCTGGGTTGTTGCCCCCCCCACCCCGAGCTGTCGTGACTGAAGATGCTCTGAACTCGGTGCACAGTGCAGCCCAGTCGTGCGGTGAGGGAGGTGGGGGAGGGGCGCATCCAGATGCAGGTTCTACATTATTTATTCAGTCGTTTACCTGTAAACAGACATCCGGGATCTTTATGGCAAAACGCCTCGTGCACGCATCTTCTTGAGGGACCCCCACACTGTTTTCCACGGCGGCCGCCCCAGTTTGCATTCCCACCGACGGTGAAGGAGGCTTCCCTTTCCTCCACATCCTCCCCAGCACTTGCTATCTTTGCCTTTCTAATAACAGCCGTTATAACGAGCAAGGCACGACCTTCCTGCGGTTTTGATTCGCATTTCCCTGATGATTAGTGGTGCCGAGCACCTTTTCACATACCCGCTGGCCATTTCTGTGCCTCTCTTGGAGGAATGTCTGTTCAGCTCCTTTGCCCATGTTTAAATCGGGTTCTTTCATTTCTACTCAGTTGTACGAGTTCCTTATAGATTTTAGACAGTGACCCCTTGTTAGATATGTGGTGTGCAAATATTTCCTCCCGTTTCGGAGGCTGCCTTTTCATGTTGCTGGCTGTTCCCTTTGCTGGGCAGGAGCTTTTAGTTCCACGTCCCCCCTCTTGCTTGTCTCTGCTTTCGCTGCCTGTGCTTTTGGCGTCCGAAGAGTCACGGCCGATACCCGAGCCGAGGGGTTTCTCCCCTGTGCTTTCTTCCGGGAGCTTTACGGTTTCGGGCCGTGCATCTAAGTCTTTACTCCGTTCCGTGTCGGTCTTTGTGCACGCTGTACGCTGAGGGTCCAGTGTCCTTCTTCACTGCAGAAACCGTGTCAAATCGAGAGCACCCCTCGTAGGAGGTATGACCCGCTCCTGGGCCCAGAGTTAGGAACTCTCACCTCCAGTGAGGCCAGGACCCCGCTGCAGTGACACGTGCCCATTCCCTGGGGTCGGCTGCGGAGAAGGGCCAGCGGCCAGCCCGCGGGGAGGGCGGAGCCCTTTGCCGTGCGGCCTGTGAGCTGTGGGTGGGCAACGTCAGGCACGAGGAAGGGCTTCCAGGCCAACACGGAGACCCTGCAGCCCAGGAGGGGCTGGGCGAGCAGAGCCGTGGCTCAGCAGCCTCCCGCCCCTCCCAGCCACGGTGGTCGCTGACCGGCGGCACCGCGCCCCCCAGGTACCACATGGCGTACCTCACCGATGGCGCCTGGAGCCCGGTGAGACCGGCGGTTTTCTTCACCACCAAGATGGACGGGACCCTGGACATCTGGGACTTCGTGTTCAAGCAGTGCGACCCCGCCCTCAGCCTGAAGGTCCTGCTCACCCCGTCCCCTTGCCAGGTCCTCAGGCCCTGGCAGCATGGATGACTGCGAGGCTGAAGGGGGGATGAGGGCGTGGGGGACAAGGTGGAAGATGAGGCTGGGGCGAGGGGTCAGAGGTTCCGACAGCCAGTCTCAGAGTGCGAACTCCGTCCTGCGGGTCTGTCTGGGAGTCACTGCGGGTGTTTGAACGGGGCCGGCTGGCCCGCCCTCCCCGGGAGTCGGACGGTCACCGGTCAGACCCAGGCTTGCGTCGCTCCTGCCGCCCTCTCAGTGCGGTCGCCCGGCCCTCCCAGCAGGTGTGCGACGAGGCCCTCTTCTGCCTCCGGGTGCAGGACAACGGGTGCTTCATCGCCTGTGGCTCCCAGCTGGGCACCACCACGCTGCTGGAGGTCTCGAGCGGGCTCTGCACGCTGCAGAGGAACGAGAAGAACATAGCTTCTTCTGTGAGTGCCCGGTGCCAGGGGCCCGGCGCGCTCCCGGCCGTGTCCGGCCCTGTGTCTGCAGAGCGGGCCGCTCCCCTACACCTCCTGGGTGGACGCACTGGGGGGGTGCAGGGGGGCGTTCTGAAATGGGCGCTGTAAATGGGTCCCGGGCGGGGAGGGGATGTCGGTCTGAATCCTCCCTGGCTTAGTCACTAAGTAGCGAAGTGGCCTTGGGCAAGTCACTTTACCTCCTCAGGCTTTAGCTTGTCCTATCAAGCGGTTTGACTAGCTCGGTTTGTTCAAGCAATGTACAGGGTCCGGCCCAAACAACGCCCCTTTTTTGTTACCGAACCATAAGCATGTGATTGTGTAACACAACAGTGTCACACTCAAGCACCCCCTGTGGCGTGTTAGGTGCGATGTTCAAGGGTCTGTCCATCTCACGTGAGACACTCACGTTCCCTCCCAACCGCACTCAACACAGGCCTTCCTTCTGCCGGATGCTGTATATTTTTTGCAGCAGAACCCAGCAAGTGAAGGCTTAAGAGAATGCCACTAGAGGGGACAGGTGGCAGGGGACAGCCCCAGGGATGGGGCCCAGGGGGCTGAGATCCATCGCTGCACCTCGCCCTGGCAGAGAGCCCGGGAGGCACCCCCATCCCCGGAACCGAAACCCCCCGTGCGGAGACCCGGGAGGGCCTCCCGGCTGTGCCTGAGATGTGGTCCCACCTGGGGCTGGTCCTTCGTCTTGTGCGAATGTGGAGGGCATTCTTCACACCATCGTCCGTGTTCTTGAAACCCCTCGGAACCGAGTGACCTGTTGCCCCCACCCCTGCCTTCCGACCCCAGCACTCGGCCCTCTGCCCGTCCCATAAGCCCGAGTCCGGACCTCTTCGGAGGCCGCTGTGAGCACAGCGGGGAGAGCCCAGCCCGGCCCCTGTGCTGGGAGCCCCGGCTGCCACCCCCTTCCCACGGGGCTCTCTGACCCCGTGTGCCCCAGATATTCGAGCGGGAGACCCGGCGGGAGAAGATCCTGGAGGCGAGGCACCGAGAGATGCGGCTGAAGGAGAAAGGGAAGTCGGAGGGCAAGGACGACGAGCCGAGGGAGGAGGAGACCGCCGTGGACCTGGAGGAGCTGGTCAGCAAGGCCGAGGAGGAGTTCTTTGACATCATCTTCTCCGAGCTGAAGAAGAAGGAGGCGGAAGCCATGAGGAAGTCCAAGCTGGTAAGGGGCTGCCACGGGGCCCATGGGGGCGGGTAGGAGGCCTGGCGCTGGGTTCCCCGTTTGCTGATCTGCTGGGTGGCCTCGAGCCTGTAACCTTATCAGATGAACCTTAACGTGTCCATCTGGCCAAGCGGAGGCCAATATCACTCCTTCCTCCAGAGGAACGCTGAGCCTCCAGACGGGCGCGGGCTCGGTGCTTGCAGAACCCTCCTCTCCGCCCCCAACACTGTGGGCGCCTGGAACCTGGGCAGGACCAGCCGAGTGAGGGTGGGGGCTGGGGTGGTGTCAGATAAGAGGAGGCCTTGAGGCCGGGGGAGGCCGGGCTGTGACCTCGTGGTGTGGAAGACGTTCCGGTGTCAGGGCTGTGACCGGGCCGAGCTCGGTGTCCGTGGCCCGGCCCTGAAGCACTTGCAGCCTGTAACGACCGGACTGGCCGCTTCACTCCTTGGTCCCTCATTTTCGTTCGGCGGCGGAGGAGATTAGCTATAAAGGTGGTGTCTGGTCACCTTCCAGGCCCTCTTCGGCACCAAGGGACAGAGGAGGGGAAGGACATTGTCATTCTGGGCCACTGCCTGGAGAGACCCACAGACAGGGTGCCACGATGGGCAAGCGCGAGTGAGCGGCGCGGAAGAGAAAGAGTGCGGGAGCGAGCGTCTGTGTCCGTCTGCCCTTGTGCGCAAGACCAGGGGCGTCCTTTGGGGGCGTGGCCTAGCGCGGCGTGAAAACAGAGGACCTCTTGTTCAAAAAGTCTTGAGAGAGGCAAGACAATGATAGACAAGCCAGAAAGCAAGCGTGGGGCCTCATGTGACCGCACGGGGCACCCCTCAGGGTGCCGGTCCTGCTCACGACTGCCGTGTGGCGAGTTGTTGGGCACGGATGCAGTGGCCAGGGCCTCGGTGGGAGGAGCACAGGGAGCGGCAACTGCCTCCTCCTCCGACCTCTCCCCGCTCCGGTCACCCTCCGCCCCGCCCCAGGTCTAGGCACAGGCTGTGATCTCGAGGGTGCATTTGCTTCCGCAGTCCTGGGGTGTGATCAGCTGTGTTCTCACACTCTCTGTGCAGCAGGGGTGGGGCGGGGTGCTCCCTCCACGTGTGGCAGGGGCGAGACTGGACCGTAGCCCTGGGCTCCCCGCCACCCCCCTGCCCGGGGCTGTCTGGCCCTCCAGAAGGCGAGGGCGACACTGGCCACCTCCCATGGTGCAGCATGGCTCACAGACACGGTTCTTGAGGCTGGAGGTCCCAAAAGGTGCCCCTCACAGGAGGGGTTAAGGTTCACCGAACTTGGCCTCTCCTTCCTCTGCGACCTCCCAGCTTCCGACTCGTGGTCTCTGAACTTAGCCAGCACTTTGGGAGCCAGAGCTTAGAAAGCACTGCAGGGTCCGTAGCTCGCTTCCAGCCCTAGCCACAGCCCTGTGAGGCGGCCTGCAGGTGAGGGGGCCCAGGAGGCTCAGGAGGGGCAGGCCGAGGCCACCCAGGCAGCAAGCGGCAGAGGCAGGACTTGTACCTGGGCCCCCGCCGTCCCCGTCATGCACGCCGGCTGGCTGTGCGTGCGCATCAGGCCCGAGTGGCCACGGCGCCGGCCCCAGACCTCGGCCCATGGGCTGCTTTTGGCCTGGGGGCTGAACTGCCAGGACGCAGGGGAGGCCTGGCCCCACTCATGATTCTGCTCTGTCTCTCTCTCTCTGGCAGCAACAACCAAGTCAGAAGTCTGAGGAGGAGACAGAGGGAGAGGAGGAGACGGAAGGACAGTACCAGGTGGAGAGAGAGGAGGAGGCGGAGGAAGAAAGGGGCTCTGAGGAGACCCCAGCCTGAAAAGTCAGCCCTGTGGGCAGTGCCCCCACATGGGTGCCTCTGTGTTCCACCTCTTGGCACTGCCCTGGTTTTATAAGTGGGGGGCTGAGCTCCTTCCTTAAAGTGTCACTGGGGGAGGGGGAGGGCAGGGGGAGCGAGAGGGCCCCGGCCCAGCTGCCTCGCTCGCCGCACGAATGGCTGGCCCTCACTGACTCACTGAGCCCGGCCCCCAGCGACCCCTTGGAGGGCCGGGGCAGAGCTTGCCCCTGAGATGGGTACCCCTGACTCGGCCACCGTGGCAGCTCCCCCTCCAGTCTCCCCAGCCTCTCAGCCTGGCCCCCAATGTCCCCTTCAGCTTCTCAAGGGCCATCCTGGCCGTTGTTTCCTTACACAACCTTGCACAGCCTCCCCTGGGCTGGTCGCAGCCACGCAGAGCCTCGGATGGAGCTGGGGTGGGGGGGCTCTCCTTCTCCTGACCCTCCCCGTCCACATGCGACCCGGGAACAGGAAGTCTGTCCACTCTGAGATGTCTGTCCAAGCAACACCCCTGGCCTCTTTGCCTGTCATGGCTAAGTCCATGAATCCGGCTCAGTTCTCCTCCTGCTCTGCAAACTCTCTGTTGTCCCCATCCCTGTAAATTAAATCAATGCTGCCAGCGCTTGTGATGCATCCCGCTGGAAGGTGTGTGCTCTGATTATCCTTACCCTCCCCTACAGAGAAAGGACCAGGTTCCAGGAGAGGTGTGGGGACCTGCCCGGGGCACAGGGGGAATGGGGGGCCTCACTCCCAGCCCTGCACATCAGTCGCCTGTGAGCCAGGCCCTGGGCGGGGCCCGAGGAGCCCCTGTGGGCTGCCCTGACCCGATGGCACCGCAGAGCTTTCGGTGACCATCGCCAGAAGTGTCACAGGCAAGAGGGCACTCAGAGCCAGCCGTGTCCCAGGAGAATGGCATGCCCCACCCGCCATTCATTCTGAGTGCTCCTGACAGGGACCCTAAGCACCCTTGTTAAAATGCCTGTGCCAGAATCTTATTGGGGAGAGGCCGGGGGCCAGCTGCTCTGCTCTTGTGCCCAAAGGGGAAAAATTTTGTGTGTCCACTGCGGCTAGACCTTGATAAAATAATCTCGGTGAGTCACATTTACTGGGCGCTCGAGCTTCAAAATAGCCCCAGAAGCGGTGTTATCACCATGTGCCGTCCCTGAGTCACGGATGTGCCCAGGGAGACGCAGAGACAGGGCGCAGGCAGTTTCTCCCAAGGGAGTAAAACAAAGCCACGATGCCTCATCCGAGAGCCGGAGGCTGCTGGGGAATCCACCACCACCGTGGGCGTGGAATGTGGAATGTGGTATGTGGATGGCGGCCTGGGTGCGGGGACATATCTGTGCAGGGTCGGAGAGTGGCAGAAGCAGCAGCTGACCCGAGAGTCGACAGCACAGTCAGGTCCCCTCTGTCCACCCACCCATGGGGGGGAGCGTGCTCCTCCTCTCGGAGCTGCTCTGCCCAGCTGACCTGGTAACTCGGCCCGTAACTGATTGTGCCTCAACCTGCAGGCAGGACAGCCCCCGGGGGCTACGCAGGGACGCTGTCCCACTCTCCCTTCTGGGTGGCGGCTGGCCGCTATGGGCCCCAGGGAAGGACCCTGCAGAGGGACCCCCTGGCCCTTTGTTGGAAGCAAAATAAAAGTGTCCCTGGGGTCCAGAAGCCTCTGGGGTGACAGTGACCCAGAGACGGGCAAAGGTAACCCACAGGGTCAGGTTGGCACCCCTCGTGGCTCTTTCCTGGCTCTTCCCAGAGACCTAGGCGCTGGCCCCGCTGGGTGCCAAGGGCCTTCGGGATGGAAAGGGAAAGGCGGACAGCGTGGCGGTTCATGGAGCTCCCGGCCGGTGGAAGGGTCTGGGCTTTGAGGTCTGCGTCCGGCTCGGGCGCTGGCCACCTGGGGCACGTGCCTTCGCTCAGCACTGTGCCCGGCAGGCCCCGGGGCTCAGACCTGCTGTCCCGGAGCTTGTGTGCTAGTGGCAGAGACCAAGAGCTGGCAAACACAGAGAAGGACAGAATGGCGGTTGTGCAAAGGGACCTCTTAGGGAAAGTACCGGGTGCTGTGAGAGGGACAATAGGAGGAACTAACTGGGCTCTGGGGGAGGGAAGGAGCTGTGATGCATCCCGGCAAAAAGCCTCAGGAAGGCTTTCGTGTGAAGGGACGATGAAGCTGAGACCCGGAATGAGTGTGAGGAAGCCAGGTGGTGCGTGAGCAGGTGCGTGTGCGGGTTTGTGTGCAGGTGCGTGTGCGGGTGTGGATGGTGAGCAGGTGCATGCACAGGTGCGCACACGTGTGATTAAGGGGCTGCACAAGGAGGGGGCGTTCCAGGCGGAGGAGAGGAGACGGCTGGTGCTGCTGGTCCAGTGACCGACAAGGAGAAGTCGGTGCGGCTGAAGCGCGGTCGCCGAGGGCTGGAACGAACCTGGAGAACTCGCAGCGGCCAGGCTGGCAGGGACCTGGAGGTCCCGTTAGGGATTTTCACCTTTCTCCTAAGATCACTGAGAAGCAGGAGAGAGGTGTGGTCAGATTTGCATTTTTTAAATAAAATCGCTGAGCTGTCATGGATGAGTGCCTGGAGGGAGCGGGCCTGAGGCTGGTTGGGGGGACGGATTTGGGGTGTCCAGTGGAGCGAACACTCCAGCAGCCTCCCTCCCTCACGTGGAAGCAGCTGGCATCCATCGAAGACAGCCTTCCCCGTGGGCACCAAGTTCTAGGTCAGTAGGAACTGATATCAGGGTGGTGTGTGAACTGGTTTCTCAGGACCCCTTCAGCACCAGAGCCTCAGGCCTGGAGGGATGCTGGGCTTCTTCAGGGAAAAATCCCCGGTGGGTGTGTGTTCTCTTTCATTTCACCTCCCCTCCCAAGCTCTAAATAGCCATATGCGGCTGGCGAGCAGGGGACTTTGGACCCTTGGGCCCTGGAGGGTCACGGGGCTCTAGGAAGTGCTCAGAGCTCATCGGAGCCAGTAGATTCCAACCGCAGGTGGGTTTGGGGGGAGGGGAGGATGTCACACATCTCCGATGGAAAATATCGTTGCTGCTGGGGAACGCTGGTCACCGGAGACGTTCACACTCCGTGGGGCACTTTCGTCCCCTGGAACCTTCAGGGACATGAATGAAGAGCTCGGGGCGCTCAAGAGAAGCCAGGAAACAGGGAGGGGACGTGAAGGTGAGTTCTGAAGGAGTCAGCCAGACAAGTGGGAGACGGACCTCCAAGACGGAGAGGCGGGAACAACGCCCAGGGATGGCGGAAGAGCGAGGCCCCTTCAGGAGGGTGCACGTGGGTGAGTGAGCACAGCCAGAGCAAGGGCAGAGGGAGGGGAGAGCCCCAGACGAGGCAGGGGAGAGCCCAGCTCCGGGCGTAGGTCAGACTCCCGATGGGGATCTTAAGTGAGGTAGCAGCGGCGATCTGTCCTCTGGAACAAGGATGACGGCAGCGGACTGGCACGGAGAGAGACCGTGCAGGCTGCTGTGGCCATCTAAATTGGACACAGAGGTCCCAGCAGAGGTGGAACCTCCGGCTTTGACTGTAGAGGATGAGCGGAAAGGGGAAGTGAAAGTGACTCAGAGTTGTGGACCAGAGAGGACCGGGCTGGGCGGTGTTGATAAAGGCTCGGCAGTCCAGCAGAGGCAAGGGCTTGAGAATAAAGATTTTGTGACGAGTCTCCACCTGAGAGGGGCTGGGTCCTCCTGCTTAGAAGCTCCTCTTACTTCTGCCGCCCCGGGCCATCCTGGTGGGGTGTATGCACCCGGAGGGGCAGAAAAGAAAGAGAAAAGTAGCCGTAGTCCCTTGGACCAGGGGCCTCCTGTGGCCGACCAGAACAGATTAGATTCAGGGTCTGAAACGGAAGTCCGGAGGGTGTTTTCTGCCCAATGACACACCTTTGAACTTACTTGGTGCTTGTCGCGGCCATTTGCAAACCAGCCTCGGGGTGCAGCCTGGGGCAGCCTGGGCCAGAGAGCGGGACAAAACCCGGGACCCCCATAGGAGTTTCCGGTTTCAACCAAGCTTCCCTCGCTTTACCCACTTATCTTATCGAGCCCTAGGCCACTGGGGGCCTTCTGCGTTGCATATTAATAGCAATAACACGCAAGCTTGGGCAGCTGGGGAAGCCAGTCCCCGGAGGCAGGCTGGCGTCCTGCTCTGCCTCTGGCTGTGCGCCAGGCTGTCTGAGAGGCCCCCTGGGGGACAGCTCGCCCTCACCCAGCTCCTTCCATGGGAAGTGAACCTCACTGGCTCCCGTCGACGAGTCTTTGCGGGGGTGGGGGGCGCTCAGCTCCACTTAGTGGGGGCAGGAGAAAACGGAGATGGACCATCAGAGACAGAGCAGCGGCTGCATCGCCCCAGGAACCTAGGACCCTGAGGGGGCAGGAACCCGTGGCTCCAGGTGGTTTGGCAAGTAGGATGCACAGCTGGGACTAGAATCCTGTGTTCCGGGGCCCCCTGAGGCCAGACATCTTCCCGCTGTGCTCCCTGGTTGTGTAAATGCTGTTATTCTCACCAACAATGGAGCCGGCTGCATTTGGCCTACGCTGTCTTGCTCAGTCTGGGGGTGCTTCCAGCAGGCGGGGAGCAGGAGGGCACACAGACCCGCCCTCCTGACCTGGATTCTGGGTTTTCCCATAGGGCCTCGCTTGCCAGGGGGGTACGTTGAGGCGGGCTCTGAGACACGTCCATAGCTAGTAATTCAGGCCACCACTCGGGTGGGCAGCCAGGCTAAGGTGCAACTGTTTACCCCGTGTCATTGGAGACAGAGACTAGACACCAACCACGGCCACGATGCACGCAGCGCCCATGGAAACGAGGCGGCCAGCCGCCGCTCTGGAGACGCCAGGAGACAGGCAGGCAGGCGGACAGCAGAGGCGCTAAGGGCCCGGGAGCGCCCGAGCCACGCGGCCACAGGGCGCCCCCTGGAGGGCAGTGGGAGCAGGGCCCGGGCCGCGAGCGAGGGGGCGCGGGGAGGCGCCAGGGGCCAATAAACCGACGCGGCGTCGCCTGGCGGAAGCAGGGCCGCGCCCAGGGCCGGAGGGACGCACAGGGGGGCTCTCGCCGGGAAAGCGGCTCAGGCTCCAGCGCCTCCCAGGCGGAGGCTGCCCGCTCTCCGCCGAGGTGCGGGAGGGGCGGGGGCGCCGTCGAGGCCCTCCCCTCGCCCCGCCTCCCGGTCAGCGCCCTTGGCCGCGGGCGCGTCGTTGGTTTCGGGTTGTCAGGCAGCAGAGGGCCGCACAGGGGAGGCTGCGGGGGACCCGGAGGCGGTGGGGGTGCGGCTCGGCTGGCCCGCTCTCACAGCCTGAGCCCCTCCATCCGTGCAAGCATGAAGGACAGTGGGGACTCCAAGGACCAGCAGCTCATGGTGAGACGCCCTCAATCCCCACCCGTACCCCACCTGCAGCCCAGACTCCCAGCCCCACCTCCCCACGGGGCAGCCTTTCCCCTCACCCCCACTAAAAGCACACTCAGGATGGGGGAACGGGACTCTGGAGCAACTCTCCCCCAAGCCCTGGAGGTCAGGAAGGAAGGCACCCTGACCATCGCTGAGGCCTGAGAAGCTGGCCAGCTTCACCTTCCCACTGGGGACCCCCATCCCCAAAGGCTGTGCAGATGGGTCTCTGAGCAAGACTGCTCTCTGGTCCAGAAACACCAGGGCAGGCTCAACCGACCTGCCCAGAGGAGGTAGATGGGAGTTTCCTGGTGAACCCAGGGTTCCCCTACCCTAGGGGAGTCAGGAGTTTAAAGGGACTGGGGAGCACAGGCAGGCAGACCAGGGGCTCCGGGTGCCAAGGCAGCAGGCATGGGGGGCTGGGAGTGGCTGAGTATTGGGTTGCAATAAAGATGCAGTCCAAGTCCGGACTTTAAATATTTCAGAGAAGTGCTAGAAGGGTCTGAGATGGCCTCCCAGAGCCCTGCAGTCTGGGGCGGGTGAAGGGGCGTCAGCGGGGGACAGGGGGCGTTACACAGAGACTAAAGACAGATTCCTGATTATCACTGGCACCCCGGTCAGAGTGACGAGGGGGAAGTCTCAGAGCCCCACGGCCACGGCCCCCTCCCTAACTGCTGAGATCCGTCCGGGAACGAGCCTTTGTGTCCAGCAGGCAGGTGGTGATGTAGCTGGAGGATAATGCTGGCCCTGGACACCCAGCCTCTGTAGGGCGAGCTCCCTGCTCCAAAGATGAGCCTGGGCCCCAGCCTCAAGCAAGACACCCTCTGTGCCTGTTTGGAAAGCGTCTCTTTGCAAACAGCTTGATTGGCTTGTGTGGTGTGCCCCCACCCCCTGCCACCTGCTGCAGGGAGGGAGGAGGGAGGGTCCTCCCCTCCCACCTGTGGAGTTTGGCTGAGGAGTCCAGTCCAGGTGGTCTGACAGGCCTGTGGCAGGCCCTCTGGGAGTGAAGTTACACCCACACATGCAGCAGGTACTCCCCCTCCACCAGCAGAAGCACTCATGCCCCCGTTCTTTGGGGGGACTCATGCAGAGTGAAGGCCCACCATCTCTCAGTGGCTGGAGAACAGAGAGCTGTCCTCGGGCAGGAATGTGGCCACAGGTTTAGGACAAGGAGGGGAAGTTCTCCGGGCCCCCAGCCCCATCCTGTGGTGCTCAGCACTCTGCCTCTGGTGGCAGTGCCTCATTCACGATGCAGACAGGCTGCTCCAGTGCCAAGGGCTCCAAGTTCAAAGCCCCAGGGAGCTGCAGTTGCTTAATTTGGGCATATAGCTACTGCAGCCCAGCGAAGCACACAGCTCTCTCCCATGGGGATCACCCTGAGCCACGGACTCCTGGGGAAACTCATAGACTCAGACAGAGCCCACAGTCTCTGGACCTCCTGCCCTTGACCCAGGGGATTGCCCTGACCTGCTGAGTTTTCCTTAAACAAAGGAGACCTGGCATGGCTGGACAGAGGAGACCCCATGGGGCTTGCCCAAGGGGAATCCCAGGGTCCTCTCATCCTTCTCTTCGTGGCCCGGCACAGCCCGCTTGTCTAATCTCACTGGTCTGGCCTTCCCTCCCAGGTGGCGCTGCGGGTTCGGCCCATCAGCGTGGTGGAACTGGAGGAAGGAGCCACCCTCATTGCCCATAAAGTGGACGAGCAGGTATGTGGGGCTGTGGCTGGGAGCTGCAGGTCAGGGCAGCGGCCTATTCGTGCCTCTTGGGGGAAGGTACCTGCTCACCTGGTAGGGACAGGAAAGGCTGCTATGGCTTGCAGCACCATCCTTCCTCTACCCACTGAACTCAGCTAACGCTAAATTGGCAATGTCAAGGAGACCAGGGTTCTTCTTCCAGGAAGCCTTCCTAGATTGATCAAAGGAGAGCCAAAAGCTTCCCAGCCCTGGATGGGCCCTGATCCCCAGTCTAGCCCTAAAATCATCACACACTCTCCATGTGCCCATGACCTGACTTTCCCACCTTTACATGTGCACGACCCATGAACACGCATGTATGTGGTCTAGAGCCACAGCCCACCTCCAGGGTACTCATGATTTGCAAAGTCCGGGGATGTCTGCTTGTTTTCTTGATCCTCTTGTCACCGTGAGGAGGTGAGCAGGGCGGGTGTACACGGGAGGCAATAAATATTTCTCAAGCGCCCACAACACGCTGGGAAGCCATGGCAAACGGAAGAGACCCTGCCCTCCCTTCCTGACCTTAGAGTCCAGCGTGGGCAGACGAGTTGTGGATCAAAGCGCCCAGTCGCAAACAGGTGTGGGTGTGCGGCCAGGAGGCCTACAGAGAAGTGTGTAGTCCCACAGAGGGGCGTGTCCTTGTCCCGAAGGCCGGGGAGAAGCGGCGCTCGAGCTGGGACAGGAGGGGTGAGAAAGGGGTGGTCAGGGCTGTGCTGGGAGGGAGCAGCTTCGCCCAGAGGGACTGGCACGTGCAAAGGCCCAGTGGTGAGAGGGGTGGTGATGCACTTGGGTGACTGAGAAAGTGGCTCAAGCAGGAGAGGGATGCGGAGAAAGGGCTCGAGGTGTGAGACGGGGCTGGAGGCCTGGGCAGGGCCACTCCGCACTCTCTGGACATGACGGCCTGGGCGTTTGCTTGGGTGGCAGTTGAGGACTCTGGTGCGGGATGGGAATGGACACAGGGGTGGGGGCACCGGGGGCAGGTCTGGTGCCCAGGCAGGAGCGTCATGGGGGCACGGCCTACAGGGTGCCCAAGAGTGACCATGTGCCCCCTGTGCAGCGGTGGTCACACTTGCTCCTCCGGAGTGCCGGTGCCCCGAGAGGCAGCGGGATGCGCCAGCGGGTCAGGGTGGTGGCACAGTGCACCGGGTGAGCACCCCCTGGCCCTGGGCCTGGCAGGCGAGACTCGGGAAGCCCACGGGCCGTGGGAAGCCACAAGAGGTGGGCAGCACAGCCTGCGAAACCTGCCTGCCCCTGTGCCCCCCGAGGGGCAGGCGGCCACTCCAGCCTTCAGCCTCAAGGGTGGAGCTGTGGGCACAGCGGAGCTGGGAGGTACCAGCCTCCCTCGGCCCCCTCCTTTGTCCCCTCTTTCAGAGAGTAGCCTTCCTCAAAGACCTCGGGGAAAGCAGGGCATGACTGGGAAGATCCTGTCTGAACCGGTCAGGTCAGTGGGAGCGGGAGGAATGCGCAGGACAGGCAAGTGGGGTGGGTTCTGCCATTGGCCAGCTGTGCTGCGGCCTTGGGCGCGCTGCTCCCGAGACCCTCGGTGGCCTCCTCCTTTGTCACAGTGATCACGAAGCCTCCTCCAGAGGGTCTCTGTGGACTGATGAATGCTCAGGCCGTCCCCAGTGCCTGGCCCGCAGGAGGAGTCTGACAGGGGGGTGACCACCGTCTGTTAGAGACTGAGAGTGCCCAGGGCTGCTGAGCGGGGCCAGCGGGCAGAGCCAGAGACCACCGGAGGGGCAGCTTCCTTCCAGACAAGGCCACTCCCTGTTTGTCAACTTGTCCCTGAGGATATCAGGTCCTCGGGACTGGGACAATGATGGCTCTCTCTCTCAGCTGCTCCTGGCTTCTAGCCGGAATGGGGGCTGAGCGATACTGACCAATGCCGATGGAAACGCTCCGGGCGGGGACAGCCCACTGTGGGCCCACACGCGGCAGACACTGGCTCCTTTCTGCCCCTGCCAGTGATCGGGCGCCCGTGCCCCGAGAAGGCCCCGGGCGGGGCGGTCCCCACAGGGCCGCTCCTTTGTCAGCGTGGGGAGGCTGCCGGGCCCTCTGAGCAGCGTGGGCTCGGGGCCCCAGCACTCACGCCAGGGGCAGCGTGAGGCTCCCAGTCCCTAGCAAAGGGCAGGCCGTCCCCAGGGGCTCTATCAGTAAGGCCCTGGCAAGCAGGAGGGGAAGACCCAGGAGTCCAAGAAGGACACTGGACAACCGGACAGCTGCCTGCCCTTGCCTCCCACTCTGCCCAGTCCCCACCCTGGGCCTCTGTCCCTCTCCAGTGACCAGCCCCCAGCTTGTCTGTGGCCTTGGCCGGGAGGGAGCCTTGGGGTGCTGGCTTGGGCAGCAGCCCCAGTGATGGGCCAGCTGACCGGATGTAGCCCTGTCCCTTCCTCCTGAGGCCTGGAGCCCGGTGGGTTGGTAGGGTGAGTTTGGGAGCGTTTCCAGGACAACACGGCCACAGGGTCTCTTCCCAACAAAGGTGCAGCGGGCCCCACACAGCCCACCCAATGCCCGGCCCCTCTAAGGACACCTCTGGTTGGGACGCAGAAATAATCCCCCACCTGCTTGGCATTGTCCCCTGGTTGTGGCTGTCACGACCCAGGGGCCCAGCCCCACAGAGGGGCCCCACAACCCGGTTCTTCTGTCCTGGGCCTTCGGGGTCTGCCTCTCGCCCCCTGCTGCCCCTCTGTGATGGGAGGGCTCCTTTGCCCCTGCTGGTGCCATCTGCGCCGGGGGTGGGGACCTGCTGAGCGGTCGCTATCCAGGGCCCAGCCCCCGGTGGTCAGCAGGGAGGTGGGTGCTGCCAAAGCCCCCTGAGTGGGGAAAGGTGGGCCAAGGACCCTTGTCACCCTGTGGATTAGGCCACCGTGAGGGGTCCTACAACGGCCTTCCTTAGAACTAGGCCTTGTGGTCCTGGGGACATGAGAGATTGCAATGACTAGGCTGTGCAGGGGGGGACAGTCCCTCAGGCCGAGTGTCCTTGGAGACAGGGGCCCGTGTGGCCGCATTGTAGGGAGGCTGGAGTCAGGTCTGGATCTGTGAAGGGGTTCGGCTACCTTGGCCTGCCCGCGATCCTCGGGACAAGAATCACGGTAACGCCTCCTTCAGGCGTGTGTGGGTGCCAGCGCCCGGCACCCGGTCGGGCCGAATGGGTGTTAGTCTGTTGCAGGGCTGGACTGCAGGGTGGTTCTGGGCCACAGAGGTCAGTGAGACGGGGCCCGCCGCCTGCCTCCTGTGGCCTGTGCCGAGCTCTCAGACCGGGGTCCCCACATGGCCGCCCCCCATGTCTGTGCTCCTGGGAATGCTGCAGGAGCTCGGTCCCCTAGAAGCCTTGGGGGTGGGACCTGGCCCTGAAAACAGGCCATCCATGGCCAGAGAGTGGGGGTGGGCAGCCCGAGAGGTCTGGGGGGCCTAGGGCTTCCAGGGTAGAAGCAAAACCCCCAGAACAGCCACCCTCTCTCTCCCTTTCTCCCCGACAAAGCCCCCAGCCTGCTGACCCTCCTCCCAGCCTCCCGACTGTGTGTGTCTACAGGACTTGAGCCACCCGACACCACGTACAATCCCATAATTGCCCTTTATCAGCTCAGAGCCTGCTTGTTACCCCCTGTGCTCCTGTCTGAGGAGGCACGAAAGGGCCCCTTGCACCCTGGTGGGTCTCCGTCCCCTCCTGGTTAGAAGACAGGATATTATCCGCCCACCCGGACCTCTGAGAGGATCACAGGCCGTGGTATCCAGGGGAGCTGCGGCCACACAGCTGGGAGACTATTGTGAACGATAATTAGAGTATAAGGTGACAGATGCGGAGCGTCGGAGTGTCGGGGACAGTGAGAGCTGGGGGCGGGAAGCCTGTCGTTAGCCTACTTTCCTGCCTGGGTGGGTGCTCTCTGCGCACCCACCATCTGGGTGCTTCATGCTCCCGTCGCCCCCAAAGAACTAAGCCTGGCTGCTCGTGGCTGGGAGAGGACAGGGCGATTGCTCACCTCCGGTCCCTGTCACTGCAGCCTCCCCAGCCCCCTCTGGGCCCCGGGCAACCTCTAACCTGCTTCCCATTCCTATCGACTCCCCTGGGCTGGGCATTGCATGCAAACGGACGTGGACAGTGCGTGGTCTCGTGTCCAGCTTCTCTCACGAAGCTCAGTGTTTTCGAGGGTTGTTCACTTTGTCGCCAGTGCCAGAACCTCATTCCTTTCCATGGCTGGATAATATTCCATGCCATGGAGACGCCCTGTTTCATTCATGCTCTCATCCGCTGATGGGCGTTCGGGTCCTTTCCTAGTCGTTGGCGATAGTGGCTGATGCTGCCAGGATGCAAGGATGCCTACACTTAGCACCTGGATGGCTGAGAGGCGAGAGCTGGTTGAAAAGGCGGATTTGCGGGCCTCCTTCTCCGGAGTCTGATTCAGTGAGTCTGGGCGGTGCCTGGGAATCTGCACTTCTCGAGCTCCATGGGGGCCTCTAACGAAGGGATCTGCAGACCCAGGAGAGATGCAGCCCTGGACTCTGGGCCACGCCTCTTCTCGTCCTGGGCCTCGGGGTCCTCAGAGTCCTGCAGGCAGGCAGGTGGGGACTGGCCAGGACATCCGCCAAGTGCGGCTCCGTCCTAGGCAGCCAGCGGGGCATCAGTGGCTTTACAAGCTCTGCAGGCCCCTTTCTGATCTTCCCTATCTAGCCTGGGGGCTCTGGCAGGGCCAGGGGACGCCCTTCCTGGACCAAGGTCTCTTTCCTGAGCAATCACAGACTAGAAGCAGGGCCAGCGACAAACTCTACTTCACAAAGAAAAAGCAAACAAAACTCCGGAGACGGCCTCCCGGGGGCGCTGTCCTCCCACAGTCAGGCTTCTGATCGGTTTCGTCTTGTTTCTCCCTGAGGTCCAGGGGAGGAAACCTCCCAGGCTGGGGCCTTCCCATGACCACTCTGCGGGGGCTTCACGAGCAGCCTGCAGGCATTCGTAGGATTTCCTCTCTCCAGGCCCGAGTGGTCCTCCCTGCTTCCCAGCCTGGAGGAATTGGAGGCTCACGAGGCGGTGCGGCTTTCCCAGGGCCACACAGCCGTGTGGAGCTCGCACCCCACTGGTGGCCCCGCCGCCCAAGGGCATCCTTGCTGCCAGGGGTGGGGGCGTGAGGAGGAATAGTCTAGGTCCGAGGCTGCCAGCTGGGGTGGTTTTGCTCCTTGGGGGACAGCTGGCAATGTCACAGCGGGGTGGGGGGGAGGTTGTGCTACTAGCGCCAAGTGGGCAGATTCGGCTGGACATCCTAGTGTGCCCAGCACGGTCCCCGATGTGATCCAGCCCGAAGCGTCAACAGTGCCTATACCTTGGGGTAGGTTCGGCCACTTGGGGGGCCAGAAAGAAGCCGGTTCACACCACCAAGCTGCCCAGAGCTCGGGCGGCCTCGTGGGGGGCGGCAGGAAGGCCTCCTGACCTGCTTTGTTCCCAGGGTTTCTCACCCAGGAGGTGCTGGGGACCCGCCAGGCCCCTCATGGGGACACGGTTTACAGATCAGCCACCCTGGCCCCCTGCTTCCCTCGCGGATCTTAGGTTTCTGGGCTCAAAGTCTAGCATTGTAGAGAGGCCCAGACCTGCAGTGAGTTCAGAGCAGGGCTGGGAGTGACGGCAGCAGGGGCAGGGAGGGGTCACGCTGGGGCCTCTGCCAAGTTAGGCCTGGGACTGTGGGCTAGAGCCCCCCGAACCCGGTGAGGCTGCCCGTCCACCTTCCTCATTCCTGGGCCTGCCCCTCTCCCTCTCACCAGCACTGGGGGGCTCCTGTGTGTCCTGTGTGAGCAATGCCCCCCATTGAAACCCCCTGAGGCAGGTGCCCAGCGTGCTCGGGCATGAAAACTGGGAGAGAGAAAGCCCACCACCTTCGGCCTGAGGGAGGGCCTGGCCCAGGGCCCACCTGGGCGTGTGGCCAGCCGCACCCACCTCCCTGCCACAGGTCAGCCTGCCTCGGGAGGCACAGCAGTTCACAAAGCTGCTGTCACCAAGTGCCACAAACTGGGTGACTTAAACAATAGGAGCCTATTCCTTCACAGTTCTGGGGGCCGGAAGTCCAAAGGGTCGGTCCCTTCTCCGGGCAGCGAGAAAGACCCTGTTCCAGGCCCTTCCCCTTGGCTTGCAGACACCCGCCTTCTCCCTGAGTCTCTTCATGTCGTGTCCCCTTGCTGGGTGTCTGTGTCCAAACTTCCTCTCTTCATAAGGACACCAGTCATCAGATAGTCCTGGGTGACCACACTCTAACGTAACTACATCTGCCTGTTTCCAAATGAGGTCACTTTCTGAGTTCTGGAGGTTAGCACTTCGACGCTCGGATGTGGGAGAGGACACGAGTCAACCTCCTCACGCAGCCCAGCCGGGCCGCGGCTGGCCCTCACCTTCACTTGAGAGGCGGGCCAGGCGGCCTGCTGGTTGGGAACCAAACAGCTCCAGGTCCCGGCAGCTCTGTGCTTGCAGGGCGGCGCCGGGCACACTCCCCAGCAGATTCCTCATTGCCGTCCAGCCCTCATGGGAGCGTCCACTCTGAGTCGTCAGAGAGAACCAGAAAAGGCGTGCAAAGCCCTTAGCATGGTGCCCGCATGCTCCAGTCTCCGCCACGGGCCGCTCTATTCGGCAAACACCGCTTGGGCCTGGGCTGTGTGCCAGCCAGGGTGACATTTAGGGGCTCTTGGAGGATGTACAGGCTCCTCCCAGAGTGGGGGTGAGCACGTGCCCACAGGGGCCCAGACGCCTCGCCTCTGTGGCCGTTTGGGGCCTGTGCTCTGCGGAGCCCCGTCTGTGAGGACAGGGGAGAGAATTCCTCAGCTCGATTCCCAGCTCTGGGCTGGCTTCTCACAGGAACCCCCAGAGATTCTGCTGCCCACAGCCTGCCCCTCCCCTTGAGGCCTCCCTCACTATCCTCCCCTCACATCTCCCAAGCAACTCCTGCTCGTCCTTTAAGACTCAGTGCTGGTGCCACCTCCTCCAGGAAGCCCTTCTCTAGGGGTAAAACTGGACCAGGTGCCTCTCCTCTCCGCTCCCATTGCCTCCTGGGGCCCAGCATTTGCCGTGAAAATGATCCTCTCCCACTCGGCTGCGAGAGTCAGAGGCAGGAAGCTACAGCTCTCTCTGCCCAGGGCCTTGCTGGATGCCTGGCCCGTAGAAGGGGCGCCGAAAATGTGCTCCCCTGGACTGACTCCCTGCGCTGCTCCCCGTGGCGGCCCAGCGCCCTGCGGCTCGGCTCCAGCTCACCTGGCCACGGGCATAAGGGCCCCGTTGTGCACCAGAGCAGACGGGCCAGGGGATGCTCTGGAGGGTGGGGCGCGGGCCGGGGCCCAGACAGCTGGAGACCCAGACAGAGCCCTCTGTAAGAGCGGCCTCAGCGGTCATGCTGACAACGAGCCGATTCAGGAGCCTGGGTATCAAAGGAACCAAACGCCCAGGCACCATGACCTTGGCAGCGCCGGGAGGTCGTTTGGAGGTGATCGGTGGGTTATGGACAGCAGTGAACGCCGCCCTCCCTCCCCCGCACCGACGCCCCCTCCCCCAGGGTGCCCCTGAGGCCCTGCCTGTGTGCACACCAGCTGGCACCCGAGAGGTGAGAACTGCCACAGCCAGTCCCGCTGGGACCCAGTGTCGCTGGGTTTGTCCTCACCTGGGTCTGAAACGTGATCGGTGCTCACGCTGCTGCTTTAGGGCCCGAGACGGGAATGGAACCTGGAAGAGGCTTCTGGGGCAGCAGGGCTGAAGCCCTGAGGAGGTGGCTGGGGACCGGCGGGCACCCCGGGTGCCAGTGCAGACCCAGGCGATCTGTCCCCCCCAACCTTGGGCAAGCTTGGAGGGGGCCCAAGTCAGGCGCCTCGTTCCTTCCCTGCACAAAGCCTCAGCCCAACCTGTCTGGAGCCCTCCCCCTAGCTGGCTAACCTGGAATGCCATCGGATTGGACGAGGCTTCTGGGTGAGGCTCCTAGGGCCGGGCCTCCTGGGAGCTGCCTCACACCACCCCCAGGCCGGGCCCCTGGGGGTCTCGGGCCAGTTCAGGTGCAGTGAGCCCAGGTGTGTCCCTACAGCAGGAGGCTAGTGGTGACAGAGGGGCTGATACCAGGGCGAGTGTAGAATGCTGGGGACAGCTGGTGGCCACCAGGCTCTCTGCCCCACCCCTGGGTCTGCCCACTGGCTGGGGAGGGGGTGTGAGGGGGTGAGGCCGGGCTGAGGCAGGGCAGGGTCCTAGGTGCCTCACGGCTGCAGCGAGTTGGCGAAGGGTCCACAGGCTGTGACCCCAGATGCTAGTTTCCAGTCTGGTCCCGCCACTTGCTGGAGTGTGAGCTTGGACGGGTCCGCTCTCCTCCCTGGGAGAGTGGGAGCCACAGTGGGGGCACTGACTGAGTCCATGTAGGTAACGTGCTCAAAACAAGTCCCGACACGAAGTAAATGCTCACTAAACGCCAGCCCGTGGTCGTCCCTCCCCCTCTGGGGAGGCGCACGGCGGTGGTGGTGCTGCTGGAGGAAGGGCACCAGGGCACGCTCGGCTCCTTTGGGCGTCCAGGGCCAAGCGCCCGGATGGGGGCACTCGGGAGCGGCCGGGGGCAGGCCTGGGCCCGGGGCTCAGGGGCCTGGGGCCGCCCAGCTCTGGGACCTCCTGCAGGGCCTGACCGCGATCCCTGGCTCCAGCCCTTGCCACCCCTTCCCCACATCCGGAGTGAGCAGGGGCGAGGTCAGTGTTGACCGTGTGGACCTGGGGCTCCGGGGTGACTGCCCCCTGCCTCGCACCCTTTGCAGATGGTGGTTCTCATGGACCCCATGGAGGACCCCGATGACATCCTGCGGGCACACCGGTCCCGGGAGAAGTCCTACCTCTTCGACGTGGCCTTTGACTTCACTGCCACCCAGGCGAGAGGGGCTGGGCCTGGGGACACCCTGTGCCCCACCTGCGAGGGAGCCCTCAGGAGACCTGCTACCTCCCTCAGCCTCCCTCTACCGCGTGCTCTCTGGCTCCCACCCTGCTGTGTGTCCCCATGCCTGCATGCCTCCTGCCTGGACACGCCCGGCTGGCATGGTGGCTCTGATGGGAGCTGGAGGAAGGCACTCGAAGCCCATCTGGTGTGGGGAAGGCATCTCGGGGAAGCTGACACCCTCCCAGGGACCCCCGTCTTGTCCATCTGTGGGATGTTCCCCAGAGCAGATGTAATGCGTCCTCGAGGCCAGCCTGCCATGGGGGGAGGCATCTCAAGTGTCCTGTGCTCTCTTTCTGGCCGGTGTCCCCCCATCGGGTGAACGCAGAGACATCCACCCTCCACTCCCACCCCCACTCCTCCGGGGCCGGCGGACAGACACTGTCCCCGCTGGGAACAACGGGAGTGGGTGCTCCGCCCTGCCCAAGTCCCAGGCCCCTCATGGGTCTCCTCTTCCCTGCAGGAGATGGTATACCAGGCCACCACCAAGAGCCTCATCAAAGGTGTCATCTCAGGCTACAATGCCACCGTCTTTGCCTATGGCCCCACAGGTGAGGACCCCAGGCAGCGGGGAAAACTGTGTGCTTGTGGTCCCCTTCGAGGAGCAAGCCCCTCGCCCTCCGTCAGAGCCAGTGTGGCCCCTGCTGGGGCAGGAATCAAGGGTGTGGCTGGCCCAGGCCCCCTACCTGGGCACTCAGGTCCCAGCCCCACTGAACACACCCTCCTCCCCGGTCCCCACCTCCCTGCCATCTGGGGGTCCCAGCCTTGAGGACACACCCAGGCGTGCCAGCAGACCCTGCCCGGCAGGGCTGCACTCCTGCCCGCCCCCTGCTCACCCCCCGCCCCGTGCCCAGGCTGTGGGAAGACCTACACCATGTTGGGCACGGACCACGAGCCGGGCATCTACGTGCGGACCCTCAACGACCTCTTCCGCGCCATCGAGGAGACCAGCAACGACATGGAATATGAGGTGTCGATGTCCTACCTGGAGGTGAGCCCTCCCCCCGCCAGCCGAGACAAGGGGCCGACGGACAGGCTGGCCCCCCGCTCCCAGGACCGCCGCCGGGCAGTTTCCCCAGCCGCTCATCACTGCCGCTCTCCCCGCACACTGTTGACCCCGCTCCACAAAAATCTGAGGTTCGGAGGAGCCAGGCAGCCAGGTCGACCGCACCCCATAAAGTGAGGGAGCCACGGTTCCAACTCAGGAGCCCTGCTCACCGTCCCACACGCCCCCACAGCCTTGCCACTGAGCTGGCTCGGCCGCCCTCCCTCTCAGGGTCCGTGTCCCTGAGCCGCCCCTGCCCGGCTGCCTCCAGGCACTCTGTGTACGTGGGGGCAGGTGAGAACTGTACACACACGGACAGGCTGGAACCTGCCGGCCTCGCTACCCGGCCGCAGCCCCCGGTGCCCACCTGTGGGAGCGCTACCGTCAGGCAGCGGTGGGGCCGCGGGGGTGGGCATCGCAGAGGCCAGAAGAGAGGAGAGAGCCAGTGGGCTGGCCTCCATCTGGCTGCCCGCTGCCCGGCTCCCCCTGGAGCTGATAATCTCCGGGGTGACAGCTCAGGACGGGCAGCGAGGCGTTACTGCCAGCAGCTGCCCGGAGACCGGCGGCCAGTGCGGTGCTGGCTTGGCCAGCAAGGCCCACCCGGTGTGGGGGGTCAGGGGGAAGTGGCTCAGGGTGACCTAGCAACAAGCAGGGTTTGCCATCGGTCAGGTCCTCGCCCTCTGCCCAGTGCCCGGCCTGCCCGCCCGCAAAGGGAGCCCCACTTGGTCGTGATGTTTTCTACCCGTAGTTCTGGCAACTCGCTGTCTCCCTGTGGACGCTGAAGCCCCCCTCACAAAGAGGAAGGGGCCTGTGAGCTCCTGTCCCCTTCTCACTCGGGAGGGACGGGGAGCCCGTGCCTCATCTGACCTCCCGCCCTGAGTCTCCCATTAGCACCTGTCTCCCACCTGCCCCATCAGATCTACAACGAGATGATCCGGGACCTGCTGAACCCTGCCCTGGGGTACCTGGAGCTGAGGGAGGACTCCAAAGGGGTGATCCAGGTGGCTGGGATCACCGAGGTCTCCACCATCAATGCCAAAGAGGCGAGTCTTGTGCAGCCAGCCAGGGCAGTGGGGACAGGCCCTGACCCCGGCGGGCAGGGGCGGGCAGAGGACTGGCCAGGCGGCCAGCCGCCTCGTGTGCACAGAGCCCCCGTCCTCCCCGGGCGCCTCCGCACACAGAGGCCGGCCTGCCGCCGCCTGGGCCGTCTCCCAGCCTGCGGTCCCCTAGAGCGGCCCCCCTCCCGCCCACCCAGATCATGCAGCTGCTGATGAAGGGGAACCGGCAGAGGACGCAGGAGCCCACGGCCGCCAACCAGACGTCCTCCCGCTCCCACGCGGTGCTCCAGGTGTCCGTGCGCCAGCGCAGCCGGGTCAAGAACGTCCTGCAGGAGGTGCGGCAGGGACGCCTGTTCATGATCGACCTGGCCGGCTCTGAGCGTGCGTCGCAGGTGAGGCCGGCGGGAAGCTGTGTGTGTGTGTGTGGGGGGGGATGTGGCTTCCCAGGTGAGGTCAGCTCCCCCAGGCCTGCGGACGGTGGGTTTTGGGGGAGAAGGGGATGGCAGGAGAGGCTGTCCCGGGGTGGGGCTGGGGGCACCCAGGGACAGGGGTGGAAGGTGCTGCGGAGGAGCAGGAGGGGCGGGTGGGGGCGCACGCTGGGAGACAAAGAGGCAGGTGCCTCTCCTTCCCTGACCTTGGAGAACGTCCCTGGGGGGAGGAGGCGGGACAGGGCCCTCATCACCTGTGCATTTCAGAGCCCTGGGTGAGCGGGAGGGGTTTGGAATCCGGGACTGCCCCCCACCGGGCGCTGGTGGTGACAGCCGCGCCCTGCCGGCCCCCAGACCCAGAACCGCGGGCAGCGCATGAAAGAGGGGGCGCACATCAACCGCTCCCTGCTGGCCCTGGGCAACTGCATCAACGCGCTGAGCGACAAGAGCAACAACAAGTACATCAACTATCGCGACAGCAAGCTCACTCGGCTCCTGAAGGTACCCGCCGGGGCTGGGGCCGGGCGCCGGGCTCCACGGGGGCTGCCAGACTTAGCAGATGAAAATGCAGGACATTTGCACTTCAGATAAACAACGAATGATTTCTTTTCTTAGCATAAGTATGCCCCCCGCAAACTGCATTGTATTTTATCTGACGACTGTCACTGAAGAGTGGGCAGTGGGCAGGAGGGAGGGAAAGACGCCTGGCACCCCCCAGGGCTGTGGGTCCGAGGGAGCCAAGAGCTACCTGGATTTGGGGTTCCGGGGGGCAGGCAGCCTCGTGGCTCACCAAGCCCCCCTCCTGGCTGCGCTACGCGTCGAGTGCTTCGCCCACTAGCCCCTTTCGTGCTGCCGGCGGCTCTGTGAGCGAGGGGGCAAGTGCTTCCACTCGTAGGTGGGGAAACTGAGGCACAAAGAGGCTAAGTAGCCTTCCAGGGCTCGCACTCTCGAGTGCCGGAGGGCGGATGCCAACACAGGATGTCTTTCGGGCGATGTCCTAGCTGCAGCTCACTCCCCGCCCACCCGCAGCCTGCCCTCGTCCTGGGAGGTGGGGCAGCCGCAACGCCAGGGCTGCTGTACACGCAGGGGAGCCGAGGGTTAGCACGGGGAACAGTCCGCGTGACGTCCCTTAGCTGCAGGGACTCCGGGGCACGGGCAAGGCCGGGGCCAGGGAGGGGGTGGCCACAGACCAAGCCCTATCTTCACATGAGGTCCCCATTCCTCACTCCAGCCAAAACAGTGCCTTCAGCAGCCAGAAAAGGGGGACCCGGGAGGCCAGAGGTGATGGGAGGGCGGAGGGGAGGGCCCCCTCTGGCTCCCCACCAGCCCCTGCTGTCTTCCCTCGTTTCTCTGTGTGAGGGTGGGGGAAAGACGGCCAGGACGCCCTACGAGGGATCCTCGAAATGACCAATGCGGAACTTTGGAGAAGAAAGTGGGAGTGGGAAGTGGGGGGACAGGAGAGGGGGAGCGGGTATCTGGCATCAGGGGGTCCATGTGTTGCTCTGCACCAGGACCTGTGTGTGTGTGTGTGTGTCAGAGAGAGAGAGAGAGAGAGAGAGAGGGAGAATGCACACCACAGGGACAACCCAGACAGCCAGGCAGGCGCAGCATCGGGAGGCGGTTCCCCGCTGACCACAGGCTCGCCCTCCCCCCGCCCAGGATTCCCTGGGGGGGAACAGCCGCACCGTGATGATCGCGCACATCAGCCCGGCGAGCAGCGCCTTTGAAGAGTCCCGGAACACCCTGACCTACGCTGGCCGGGCCAAGAACATCAAGACCAGGGTGAGGGCCCCGGCCTGTTCACCCCCGCCTGGGCTGGCCTTCCTGGGCCGAGATGGAAGCCTCCACTCCTCCCCACTCTCTCTGGAACCAGCCACCATTGCACTGGCCTCACCCCCCCACCCACCCTTGTCAGGTGTCACCCCCGTGCCCTCCCCTGCACCTCCGACACCTGCCACCTGCCAGGAAGCCCGGAGCTTCCGAGGGTCCCCTCCCTCTCATCCAAGGCCTGTGCTCCCCGGCCCGGCCCCCTCCGCCTCCCCCTTTTCTCTTCAGAGGCTCACTCAGACGTCACATTCCGAAGCACCTCGTCATGTTAGTCACACACACTGAGCCCTTTAACGCCGTCTCACATGCTCCTCCAGGGGCGTAGGAGCGACCACAGCCTCACTGTACAGCTCCGGAAGATGAGGCTGTGACTCCCCGCTGGGCGGTGATGGTGCCGAGACTGTCCCCGCTGACCCCGCAGTCTGTCAGGGGGTCTGCGTCGGTCTGCCTGTGGATGGGGCAGAGGGATAAGTGAGAGGGGCACGCTGTTACGACACCTCAGCCTTCCAGCCACCGCTCCCTTCGGCCCTCGAGGCGCTTAGCAGGGGAGGGGCATGCACGTCTTTGGAACGTGGACAGCTCAGTGTCGCTAATCACAGGGCAATGATGCTGACAGTCGGTGGGCTGGCGGGGTGCCCTGCATCTCTGTGGAGGCTGTGAGCCCGACTCTGAAGGATAGGGAGGACCTTCCAGAAGGGAGGAGAGGCATGGGCAAACGCAGGAAGGAGATGGTGTCTGGTGGGGGTGGGGCGAGCAGGAGATTGTTCCTTCGCTCACCCAGAATGTTCACGACAGAGCAGTGAGTCCAGAGAAAATCCAGACAGAGGTGGGACTTCCACGCCAGGGGAAGGAATTAGGGCATTTCCCCAGGCAGTAGGGAGCCACTGAAGGTTCAGCAGAGGAGCAGCATTTGAGGAGCATGGCTCTATCGGGGGCATGTCGGGTGACAGATTGTGGGGTCATCCACAAAGACCGGGGAGTGCGGCGGGGAGAGCGAGAGAAGGGGAGACCGGGCAGGCGGACCCCAGCACCCGGGTGACCGTCCCCGCCGCTCTCCGCAGGTGAAGCAGAACCTGCTCAGTGTCTCCTACCACATTGCCCAGTACACCAGCATCATCGCTGACCTGCGGGGCGAGATCCAGCGGCTCAAGTGCAAGATCGATGAGCAGGGAGGGCGGGGCCAGGCCCGGGGCCGGCTGGAGCAGGGTGACCTTCGCCATGTCCCAGGTGTGTGTGTGCATGGGTCCGCGTGAGTGGGAGCCCGTCTCCCGCAGCCCTCCCAGGTGGTCTCAGATTGCTCAGGGGTCAGGCAGTGCGGGGTTCAAGTCCAAGGTCTGGCTGGGTAGCCTTAGGCTACTCATTGAACTGCTCGGAGCCTTCAGTTGAAAAATGGAATCGTGACCTCGGAAGGGTAGGTGGGATCGATCACAGGAGTGAGGGACACGTGAGCGTTTCGCTGTGCTGGGCATCACCCCCAGGGCTGCAGTGCAGGGCAGGGAGGCCATGCACAGCACGACCAGAAGGGGCGCCTTCTACATTCTTTCGTAGACTTGTTAGTGTGCAGTGATGGTTTTCCAGCCGACAGCAGGAAAGTGTCTAAGGGGCACCTTTTTAAAGCTGACACAAAGGTGCTGTGAGGGCCAGTGGGAGTCCGGTTCATACAGAGGGGCTGGGGATCACCTTTGGGCCACGGCCCGAACACTCAAGGTCGCAGTGTCGTGTGGGAGGAGGTACTCATCCAGGAGGTCTTTCTGGAGGAGGTGGTTGGACAAAGTGGCTGGGGGAGAAAGGGAGGTGAGGGCCCCAAGCGGGCCCCTACTTTCTGGGCAGATGCTTCCCTCTTTACTGAGCTCCCCCATCTGATGGGCAGCTGAGGGCCAGCAGCGCGGCGGGCCAGATGAGCAGGCCGACATGGGGCAGCTGCGGGCACAGCTCATCAGCGCCTTCCGGGAGCAGATGGACGTGCGGAGACGCCTGCTGGAGCTGGAGAACCACGCCATGGAGGTCCAGATCGACAGCTCCCGCCACCTGCTCATCATCGCTGGGTAGGCACCCCCTGGCCCGGGGGCCCCCTGGTCCCACCGCACAGAGGGGCTGGGAGCCGTCTGCTCCCAGGGCCTCAACCCCACGTCTCCCCTTGGGGCGGGGCTGCGGCAGCTGGGAGCAGGAGAAGTCGCGCAGGGCGCTCAAATGGAGGGAGGAGCAGCGGAAGGAATCTTACGCCAAGGATGACAGCGAGAAGGACTCGGACACCGGTGACGACCAGCCAGACCTCCTCGAGCCCCCAGAGGTGGCCTCGGCCCGGGAGAGCATCGCGGCCCTGGTGGGCGAGCAGAAGAACCTACGCAAGCAGAAGGTGCCCAGGGTCCGGGGGCCAGGAGAGCGGGTCTGCGAGGCAGGAGCCCGAGGGTGGGCGGGGGGCAGGGAGAGACCGGAGAGCCCGGGCACAAGCCCTGCGGGGCTCGCTGGGTTCCTCAGTGACCTGTTTGCACCTCAGGTTCCTCATCTATAAAGTGAGAGGGGTCGTGGCCTCATATACAAGGACTCAAACAAAAGTGGTCACCAGTGTGATACTCAGGGTTTGCTGGATAAGGGATCTTTGCCCTCTGTGCCAGAGCCTGCCCAAACCAGGGCCTTCAGGGCAGCATGAGCCCTGAGGGCATCGCATGGGCTGGGGATGAGGGGTCGGCTGTGGTCAGAGCAGCCAGAGGTGGGCACAGAGGGGCGGGGTGGGAGCAGCCCCCGGTTACAAGGCCCAAGATACAGCTTGGAGGGTGGGCCTCGGACTGGAGCTTCAGCTGGGAGCCTTGGGAGTCCCGAGACAGGAGGGGCGCGCGCGTGCGCGCCCCCAGACAGGTGGGCGGGGAAGGAGCGGCCCCTGGCCGGCTGCCTAACGCCGACCCCCTGCCGCTCCCAGCTGGCGCTGGAGCAGCGCTGCCGCGAGCTGAGCGCGCGGGGCCGCCGCCTGGAGGAGACGCTGCCGGGACGCATCGGCTCCGAGGAGCAGCGCGAGGTGCTCAGCCTGCTGTGCCGCGTGCACGAGCTGGAGGTGGAGAACACCGAGATGCAGTCGCACGCGCTGCTCCGCGACGGCGCCCTCCGTCATCGCGGGGAGGCGGTCCGCCGCCTGGAGCAGCACCGCACCCTCTGCGAAGAGATCATCCAGGGCCAGCGGCAGATCATCGACGGTAGGTCCCGCGCTGTTGAGCCACCCGTGCGCCCTGTGGACCCGCGCAGCCCGAAGGCGCGACCTGAGCCCTGTCCCGCCTCCAGCAGACTATAACCTGGCCGTCCCCCAACACCTGGAGGAGCTTTATGACGTGTACCTGCGGGAGCTGGAGGAGGGCAGCCTGGAGCGGGCCACCATCATGGACCGGGTGGCCTGTAGGGCCCTGCAGGTGGGCGCCTGGGCATGTCCGGGGGCGGGGGACAATGCCCCAGGCAATACTTGCAGGGAGCTGGGGTGGCCAGGGGTCCAGGCTGGCTGACACCCCACCCCGGGCAGCCAACTCCCTTTCCTTCTTACCCCACCCAAAGCCCTGCCAAGCCTGAGTTCGCTATGGTGGGCATTCTTCCCTGGCACTTGTCTTCACTCGGGGTCAGAGGGTCGGGGATGGTATCTGAGATATCACGAGTGGTGGACCCAAATGCCCTTGCGGGAGACCAGGCCACCAGGCCGTGAGTGCCCCCGGGGATGCTAACAGCCACAGCTCGCCCCTTGGGACCCGGAGCCCTGCCCTCTGGGGCTCCCAGCCCACACCACGGCCCTGCTGTCCCTGCGTGCCTCTGCCACCCTGTGCTGTCCTCTGGTCCAGGGCCAAGTCTTCTGACTGTCCGCCCCTGCCCCCCTCCCCAGGACAGCTCCTTGCCCAAACTGACCCCAGCAGGAACCATGCTGACGCCAGAGTCGGACCTGGAGAGTGTGAAGACGCTGAGCTCCGGGGCCCAGCGCCTGCAGAACAGCACCCTCCCGCCCCTCAGCACGGAGAGGTGAGCCCAGGGCCCACTGCCCCTGCCTGCCAGCCCGGGCCACCACAGGATGCCAACCCAGGCGAGGGCTTCCCGGGGAAGATGGAGCAGGCAAAAGGGAGGAGGTGGCACAGGTCTGGAGCTAGGGCTCCTGGGTTCTCTGTCCTCTGGCGTGGGGGTGGAGCCTCTTGGGGACCAGCTTGGTCACCAGATGCCTACCCTCCTTTGCCAACCCCAGTGAAGCCAACCTCGCATTCAAGGCCAGTCCCCGGGCATGGCAAGGGAAAAGCTCCTCTGTGCCCACCCCACCACCCATCCAGATCAGCAGCCTGGTGACCCAGGAGGTGAGCACTGGGCACCCGAGGGCCCCTCGGGCTCCTCTGCTGAGGGTGGAGGCACAAGGGTGGACACCCGGCTGTTCCACCACGACCCCCGCCACTGAGCCCCTGCTGTCTCTGCTGAGTGGGCGGGGGTCTCCACCATGTCCACCGCCTTTCTCTTCTCGACCCCCTCGCCCCACAGGTCCTCACCCAGGACAGCCTGCTCAGCCCACAGAGCCGAATCAACTCCTCCCCGGACAGCAGCGAGAACCTGTCGGAGATCCCCTTGTCCCACACAGGTGTGCCCCTTGCCCGCCCCGTCAGCCTGAGCCTAGCGTCATCAAAGCCGCTCAGACCGCCCAGCGGAACGTCCTTCCTGCCCTCTGAACGCACCCACGCATCAGGTGCTATGAAGGAGGCGCCGATGCCCAGAGAGTGTTAACCATCGGGACGCAGAGTGAGGGCACGGCCAGGAATCAGGACAGGGAACAGACGGCACTTGTGTCGTGCCCCCCTCCCCACCTAGTAATAACTGCAACAGCAACTGCGGATGGAATCCAACCGCTTGGCCGTGGGCTAAGCCCGTTATCTCGGCTCCTGCTCACAACAGCCCTGTGCGGTTAGCTTTGTCAGTGTACAGATGAAATCGAGGCTCAGAAATGTGCCTCAGGTTTCTTAAGTGTCAAGCAAGTGGGGGTGCTGGCACTGAAGCCCAGACATTCTGGCTCCCACCCGTCTCTGCCTGGGTGGAGGAGGGGTGTTGGTGGTGCAGGTGGGAGAGGACGGGGAGGCCTAGATCCTGGCCTGGGTGCGCCCTCTGTCCCGCTGCAGAGAGGAAGGAGATCCTGACCGGCACCAAGGGCATCGCTGTGAAGGCTGCCCGGAGGCGCTCCAGGGCCCTGGGAGCGGAGGGGTGCCCCCTGCTGGCCCCTGCGCTGCAGCGCAGCAGCCTGTCCCTGCACTCGCTGAGCGAAGTGGACGATTCCCGACCGCCCGGCCCCCTGGCCTGCAAGCGGCCCCCCAGCCCCATGCTGCAGCACGCTGCCAGTGAGGACAACCTGTCCAGCAGCATGGGCGAGGCCCCAACCCAGGTGGTCGGGCGTCATGGCGATGGCCCTGGACCCTGGCTGCGTGGCCAGAAGAAAAGCCTGGGCAAGAAACGGGAGGAGTCGCTGGAAGCAAAGAGGAGGAAGCGGCGGTCCCGATCTTTCGAGGTCACAGGACAAGGGGTAAGGCCGAGGATGGGATGTTTGGGCCCCTTCCTTGTGGGTAGGGCCCGAGGGCTGGATTCCCCCGGAGGCTGAGGGGCATGTGCACTGGCCCACACCACCCTCTGGGCCTCCGTCACCCTGGGTGCCAGTAGTTGGGGCAGGTGCCTGTGTCACATCCCCATGCGGGTCAGGCCTCACCCCACTGTTCTCCAACCAACACAGCTGACCCGCCCCAAGACACACCTCCTAGGGCCGCGTGCCCTGGAGAACATCTCGGACCACAGGATGCCAGTGTGCAGGCACCCAGCCCCTGGCATCCGGCATCTGGGAAAGGCCATACTGCCTTTGGCCAAAGTCAAAGTCCCTCCAAGCCAGAACCCAGGTCAGTATCAGCAAGAGGGGGTGGGGAAGGGGAGACCTCGGCTTGCCCAGGGAGGAGGCGTGAAGAGCTGTCTGCCTCCATGGCCACCCCTGGCTGGAAACAGGGTTCTTGCAGAATAGCATGGACTGGCATCTTGGGGTCGTGCCTCCTAGGGAGGTCAAGACCACTGGGTGATCAGAGAGGGGAGGGGCAGGCATTCCTAACCTCTGCGCCTGGCCCTTCCCCTGTTCCAGGCCCTGGAGTGTCCTCCCCGCTCGCCGTTCCCACCAACCCAGCTGGTATCTCCCGGCGAGCTACACGTGGGCCCCGCCTGCCCCACGGCGCAAGCACCCACGGCAAAGACGGACACTTCCGGCATAACTGAGGGGCCCTGCCTGGAGCCGACTCTCCTGCCTGCCCCCCCGAGACTGAGTGGGGCGTCGTGGGGAATGGAAACTAGGCAGATGGGGTGACCTGGAAGCAGGAGCTCGGGATCTCAGAAGGCCGGGACTCCGGAGCCCCAGGAATTCTGAGGGGGCCTGCCCAGCCCTTCCATGTGCAGTGCCACCGGGGAGGGGGGGTAGCCCGGCAGGCATGGCTGGGGTGACAGGGCTCCCCGGCCTCCCAGCCCCGGACAGAACCCTGTTGCCAAAACTCCGCACAGACCTGCAGCCAGACTCGGCCTCGGAAATCGGAGAAGAGAGTTGTTAGTGGGACAGGGCTCCTGGGCCCGCTCCTGGGGCAGGGGCACCCTGGGTGGTGGGGGAGGGGCCAGTGGGAGTTTCTCACACTGCAGGGGTGGGGGTGGGGCAGGGGGAATCCGGTTTCCTTACTTGGCAGCGGCTTCCTTTTATCAGTAAAATCCCGTTTGGGTCTTGACTGTCGAGTTGGAAACTAGACCGTGTCTGAACCGGGGAGGCCATGACTGACTAAGATGAGTACCGAGCCCCTTGCCCTCCCTCTGCCCACACCCCGTCTCACTCTGGCTGGCAGCATGCACCAACCCACAAACGCCTGGGCGAGAGGGGTGTTTCTCTAACCCCTGAGGCCCCCTGCCCAGGAAAGGTGGGGCTAGCAAGGCCCCTGCCTGTCCAGGCTCCCTCCCTAGTGAAGTGTAGGCTCAGAGATCGCCCAGCTAAGCCCCTGGCGTCGACGTGAGAAAACCCTGGGCCCGGAGCCGCCCGGGGTTCCCAGCCCTGACCACTCGGATGCCCTGTTCCATGTGAGGGTGGGGAGCCTGGGGAAAAGCTGATGGAACACAGGGAACCCTTAGATCTGTGGGACCCCCCCCCTTGGGCTGATTTTTCCGGAGGCCTGGATGGGTCAGTCACCCCTTGCTTCTCTATCAGTTTATTCAACCGAAATCAACGTCTTCGAGTCAGCTGTGAATCAGCTGCTGAAACCAGGCATCTGGTCCACCACCCCTCACCTGGCCTCCCTCTGAGGTCACCAGCATCTGGTTGGTTACTCGGAGGGCCAGTGTGGGCAACGCCACTGGCGTGGCCCCTCCCAGTCCCTCCAGGCCAGCTCTGACAGGCCTTCTGGAATCGTCTGGGACGCCAGGTTCCCCGTCCCAGCCCCGCTTGGCTACTTGGGGGTCCGGATGAGGGTGTGGTAGACAGGTTTGACGATGAGGTGGAGATGCAGGGCGTTCTCCACCAGGTACTCGGAGTTGCGCCGCTGCAGGTCGGCGTGCGCCAGGAAGTCGCCCGCCTCCTCGCTGCTCTGGTGGAAGCTGTAGGCGTGGCGGACCAGGAGACGGCCGTGCTGGCGCGCCCCGACCAGCACGGTCTTCTGGAAGCTCACGCCCGCGGCGTCGCCGCCGCTGCTGGCCGGCGTGACCACCAGCCGCGGCCGGCCGTCCTCGGGGCGCGCGGCGGGCAAGGCGGTGCCCGGGGCGTCGGCGTAGACGGGCCGCAGGCTGACGGGCAACCAGCGCGGCGAGAAGAGCACGTTCCACGTGACGCGGCGGCCGGAGTCGTGGCCGCTGGGGCCCAGCTGCGTCTGGAAGCTGGTGCTGCGGTCGTCGCGGGCTGGGTTGTTGATGACCCACGGGGCGCCCCAGGCGGGCGCGAGGTAGTTGCGGGGCAGGAAGGCGCTGCCGTTGACGTCGAAGAATTTGGCGTAGTGCAGCGGCGAGGCGGCGTGGAACTGGTAGGCCTGAAGCAGCAGGTCCGCCACCGCCTGGCCGTGGCGCGCCAGGGCGGCCGAGCGCGCCTGCAGCTGGAACAGGTGCGCCGGCGGGATCATGGGGTAGCGGATGGCGCGCAGGGCCCGCTCGGCCACGGCAGGTGGCGGCCGCGCGCGCCCCAGCCACGCCTCCAGCGCGTGGAACAGCTCCAGCTCGTCCTGCAGCACCAGGTCCGAGCGCGGCAGCAGCTGCGCCAGCAGCTCGGGGCTCACGGCGCCCCACTCGGTGCTCCCCGCCACGGCCGACAGGTTCCAGGCCAGGAACTGCAGACAGCTCTGGCGCAGGGCCTCGTCCCCGGTGCTCACCGCGTAGTGGTACCAGCCCACCGCAGGGCCCGCGCCGCCCGCCAGGTGCGCGCGCATGTAGTCGGCCACGCCCCGCTGCAGGGAGGCCACGCCGTACTTGGTGGCCAGCTTATGCAGGGGGATGGCCTGGGCCAGCAGCACCGCCAGTTCCCCGCAGTAGAGGTACCTGCGGAAGAGGTGCAGACAGAGGGCGGGGTCGGAGCGGGCCGCCTCGGCCCCCAGCCTGCCGCTGTGCTTTCTGAGGCCAGAGGGGACCTGGCCTTGGGCGGAGAGCTGGTGATCAGAGCGCAAACAGAGCACTGGGCGTCCCGTCGTTTCCTCTCTCGCCCATTCTACTCCCCAGTCTCCTCTTTCCATTTCTCGTGGGGACATACAAATAGCACGTATTTGTGGAGCATCTACTCAATGCCAAGCTCTGTGCGGGCCGTGGCGCCCAGTTCTGGGGGATGCTGGTGCTATCACCTACTTGGCGTGCGTGGGTGGGCAAGTCATTTAGCTTCACTCACAGCTGGACCTTAAGTTGAGCCTCTAGGAGACGGGGAGTAACACCCACCCCTCAGGGAGCTTGTGACAGTTGGAGAGTGAATGGTACTTGCTACAAAGCAGGTGGTCGCAGGGGTTCATTCCCATTTTCCCCTCCCCCTTTCCTTACAGCCCCGGTTTTCTCACTGTGCCTGTGGTCATCTGTCGTCACTCCTGCTCACTCATTCTGTCTCCATCTGCCTCGTCCCTCTGCTCACCCTCCTGCCAGTGCCCACCGGCACACGCTCAAGGAGGGTGTGGCAGCGAGGGTCAGCTACAGTCCCAACACCCATGCCTCCCGGAAATTCAGCTCGGCAAGTTGGGAATAAAGGATGTTCCCCCGGCCTCCTCAGAGCGAGTGTGGCCATGTGACTAAGTTCCAGCCAGTGACAGGTCAGCAGAAGTGCAGCATGGGATTGAGGGGAAGGATGGTTAAGTAGAGCCACCTGGGGTGAGGGGAAGATCCCTGTTGCCCTTCTGTGTTATCCCTCTTCCTGTTGGCCTAGAACTTGGATGTGATGGCTGGAATCCTGGCAACCACATTGTCTAGGTCATTAAAGCCGTTACTTTCTCAGACTACAGTGTGACTGGCACCCCGCTTGCTGGGCACTGGCAGGAGGCAGGAGCGGGGCAGAGCTGGCTGACTTTTTCAGCGCCCTAGCCCTGTGGTTCCAAACCTGGCTGGAGAACAAACCACACGGAGGCTTTGAGAATTAAAAAGTGACTGCTGGGGCCCAGACCGGGAGCCAAGGATCCAGGGTGGCGCCCCGGAGTCCGTGGTTGTAAAAAGCTGTCCTGGCCCAGTTCTGAGGGCGTTTGGTAACTGACATCAAACCACTGAGCTTACGGGCAGGGCAGAGACTCACGCTGCATTTGCAGGAAAGAGGGCAGAAGAGAAGGGATGGAGCAGGTGGTGGCATCTCATCCTGATGCCGTCTGGGAGATGGACATAATGACCGCTAAGGGGCCAGGGTTTCTATGACCCATGAATGGAGGATCCTGGAGCTCGGGAGGGAGGAAGTGCCCCCCGCCCCCGCCCCAGCCTTGCCCCTCCCCACCTGATGAACTTGTCGAAGACAGCGGCGCAGTCCCTGGGCTCCTGCAGCACCACCTCGCTCTGGTTCCTCAGCAGCTCCCGGAGCAGCTCGCTGTGCAGCCCCAGCAGCAGGCGGTGGGCGTGGAACACTCGGACCTCGTCGGTGCCCGCCGCCTGCACCCGCAGAACCACGTCGCTGGCGTTGCCCTGCCGCAGAAGCTCCTGCAGGCGCTGCAGCAGCATCTGGGAGTGGTTGATGGGGGTGCCCCCCGCCTCGCCACCGACGTCAGCTCTCTGGGCTGCAGCAGGGGGGAGCACAGCACGGTCTGAGAAGGCACCTGGGCCAGGGGCCACCTGGAGATGCACGTGCCTGGATATGGGCAGAGGGCAGGTGGGCCTGGGGAGGCTGCACGCACACCCGCTTGTGCCCACGGAGTGCGTGGATTCCTGCGAGTGCACACAGCACATCCTGGCGGGGAAGTCATGAACCTGACCCTGAGCGGACCCTGAGAGGATGCCCAGGGATGGGAGGTGGATTCCTGGCAGGAGAAGAGACATATGCGTGATCCCGTGTGGGACCAAATGCCCAGAACTGGCCTCCAGAATGACAGACCCCCAGGCAAGGGCTGAGGAACCCCCACTCCTGAAGAACTCTCCACCTAATGCCTAGGACGAGTCGTGTGCTAGCCACTCTCCCAGGAGCTTGGAATATGGCTGAGATCAGAACAAGCCAGGTGCTTATGCTCATGAAAGTTTGCAGTGAGCACCCAGGCAGGCACCCTAGGTTCAGGGTGTGATACCCGAGGCAGGCGATGATGGCAGTGGGGCTGGGGTGCTTTAGGTCCAGGAACCAGGGGTGGGCTGGCTGAGGAAGGGAGAAGGAGCCAGGAGGACGAGCGTCAGGCTGAGAGCCAGCCCCTTGGAAAGGATGGGCTGGGGTGCTGGGCGCCAAGAGAAGGTTAGGGGGTTGGAGGCTGTGAGGGAGGGGAGGGGGAGCGTGAGACAGACTTCAGGCATGGAGGGAGCTATTTCCACGCCCAGGGTCCCCCTCTGGGAGAGTCCACGCTCAGTGGCTGGACTGTCGGGGACCAGAGGCTGAGGCGCTGCTGGGGTGGGACTCTCGCAGGACTTGCATGTCAGGGCTGAACCCCCCTTGGAGGCTGGCCCTTCCGTCAGGCTTCCAGGGGCGCCATGGAGGTCAGATGGGGACACGCACTCAGTGACAGAAAACTCAGTGACAGAAAATGCTGCCAGCAGCTTTCCCAAGCCGAGAGGGGTGTGAGGAGCCTCACAGGGAGGAAAGGGGGCGTCCGACTGCAGTAGATTGGCACCCATCTCCTCCCCGCCCCACCCCCAGGCCCGCAGCCCATGTGAACCACTGGAGGGAAGGCTCACCCTAGAGCTGAGCATCTGTGCGTAAGAAGGAGGGAGACAGAGGGAGAAAGGGAGGGTGAGAGAGGGGCCCCGCCTCCCCAAGCTGTCACTTTGAAGGACCTGAATGCTGATGGCATCCCATCGGCCTCCAAATGGGGCCAGCTGCCCTGGACAATGGACCATGGAAGGGTCTCCTTGTCATCAGGACCGGCCCCGGCCCCCTGGGCCCACCCCTCCTCCTGCTGAGGCAAGCCGCCCTCCTCCCGGGCTGTTCGTACTCTGGGCTCCTCCTGGCTGGCTGGACACTGCCCCTCCTGCCAGTGTGCGGCCAGGACCAAACGGGCCCGCCCCTCCCTGCCCCCCACCCCCCCTCACCCACTGCCCACTCACCTGCACGAGTAGCCAGGCCCACCAAGGTCAGGATGGCCCAGAGGCTGCCCCAGGACCCAGGCTTGGTGCAGCCCAGCCTCGACATCTTTGTGGCCCCCTCGAGCCCACTGGAGGGACAGGGAAGCCCAGACCACCCTCTCACATCCTTTCTCCTTATATAGGACTGAGTACAAGGGGATGGCGCCCCCCTCCTGGCCGGCCACCCTCCCCCCACCCAGCCTCTGCCTTGGATTGGTGGAAACTGGCCCCAGCTGTTGCCCAGGCAACCTCTTAAGCCAGAGAGTGGCAGCCCCAGGGGCTATTGTGCTGCTCAGGGCCCCGAGCAGGGCAGATCCGGCACCCTCCCCCACATCTCCGACCCCCAGCAGAGCTGGCCCTCCTCTCCTGGGAAGTTTTAGGCTCCCTGAAGGGCAGGCAAGAGGCTCCAGGCTGACTGACAGCGCTGGCCCAGAGGGTCCCCAGCCCCCTCCCCCAGGCCCCAGGCCCAGCCTCTGTGCTGGCGCGGAGCAGGCTTGGCGGCATCTTGGCTGGAGAACCACGCTGAGCAGGCTGCAAAGAAGCGCCTGGGAGAGGAGCGGGCCAAGGCGGCTCAGGCTCCCACCCCCTCTCCCATGTCGGGGTGGGCCAGCTCCCTAGTGAGGAGGCCAGGGTGTGGAGCAGGGGCCCGTGGGTAACTGGCGTCACACTCAGGATTTTTGTGGGGGAGTATCCCTGGCATACTCTGGGGAGGGTGGCAGGCTGTGACCATCGCCCCCGTGGGTCGAGGTGAGCCAGGATGGCAGGGCTGGGCATAAGGCAGATGCACCCCAGCCCCTGCGTCAGTGCAAGGGGACACCCTCCCCCTGCCCAGCCAGCCCAGCCCGCCCAGCCTGGGCTCGGGGCCTGGAGATGCTGAGGTGCGCACCTGCATGTCCTGTCACCCCCTCCTTTAACTCACCTTCCCACGTGGTCTCGGGCCTCTAGGGTCACCTGCTCGTCAGGCTTCTGTCCAACTGCCAGCTGTGATGTGTCCCTCCCCAGCGTTCCAAGGAGACACCCAGAAGGCTTGGCACCCCACCCTGACCGTAGGGGACACTGAGGCAGAGAGGGAGGGCAGGCCTTGCTGGGTGGCTGCGGATGAGTGCTCTTGTGAGGACAGAGGAGCAGAGAGAGGAGGGCGGAGCCTGGGGGAGCGTGGGGAGGGGACAGGTGCTGTTGAGACCTCCTGTTTTATGGAGTCAGTGGGGCTTGGCTCAGTCCCGATGGGAGGGGCTCCTTAGAGGTGGATGAACCCAGGGTGGGGGGCGTCCCCCAGAGATCCAGCTCAGGGTTTCTCCGGAGGCCAGGATCTGGACTGGAGATGGGCTGGACAGAGCCCGCCCATCCTTGTTCTCCGGATCCCAGGGACCAGCTCCATGCACTGATTTCTGCCCCTGGGGGGCGCAGAGAGACCTGACAGCTCCACCCCCTTTCTGGTGCCAGGGACAGAGCAGGAATCGGGTCTGGCACCTACCTCATCCGGGTTGGCAGGGGTGGAGCCAACCAGCACAGAGGAAACCGCTTCCGGCTGCCCTGACCTTCATGCCTGGTTCCCCTTGTCCAGATCCACCATCCCTTGTCACTGGCTGTCCCCCCGCCCGCCCTTCCCGTGGGCTGCAGCACCTCCCCGGCCCGGCCCGGCCCGGCCCAGCCGGACAGAGCCCCAGTGTGACGGTTCCGGGCCTCCAAGGATGTGCGACTTCCACGCGCAGTACTTTTCAGTGGAAACGTTATTGATGAGAGAGAGCGGGTGATATGAGAACCCGATACTCAGAAATTGCTGTGTTGGTAAGCATGCTTCTTAACTCCAGCAGTCTTTCCAGAGTGTGGTCCACCTGCAGCGGCGTTTTCGAAGCACCCCAGATGCTTGGCAGGTGCTCCCCAAGCTAAGACCTACCTACCAGGGTTAGACGGATGGCACTGGAAGTGTGCGAGGATCGGAGGGGCCCCACGTTTCCAAGGAGACCCAGGAGGGTCCCCTCTGGCACTGCCATCCCTGAGAGGCCACTTCCTACTGCTTCTAACTTCTGTTAGCCCTGAACCTCCGCTGCCGAGGTAGAAACTGGCTTTGCAGGAATAGGTGTTCTCTGCTCTGGTTCTATAGTCTGAGGGTTGCTGGAGCGCGTGCCTGCGTGTGTGTGCATGTGTACAGGTGTGTGTACATGCCTCCACGTGCATGCGTGTGTCACCTGCGAGCGTCTCAGAGCAGGAGAGAGGAAAGAGGACATTTGCCCCACCCAGTCCTGCAGACGGAGGATTTGAAATACTCTGTTTCATTTTGCCCTGAGGATCTGGAAGCTGGAGAATTCCTTGAGAGCAAGTCTAACAAGCTCAGAAGCTAAAACAGTTCCCAGAGAGTGGGTCCCTTTCTGCCCAGGACACGAGTGTTTATAACCTCAGCGACTTGGTCCCACGGCCAGGAACAGGCAGAGCCAGGACTCAAATGCCGCTTTTCGACTCAACTTCTCTTCCCGCAACCCCGTGCTGCCTCTTCTGGGAAGCTAGTGCCGTAACCGCAGAGGACCCCGCTGGACTCTCTCTAGTGCTGGAAAAGCAACGGAAAAGTCTTGCCAGCCTGGGGCAGGGCGGCGAGTGTCCCAACCTGCAGAACGGGGGGCTCAGATGCTGGGCTACAGCGATGCCCACCTCCAGGGCAGACCCAGCCCCAGCCCCAGCCCCAGCCCCAGCCCTGCCCGGACCGCAGCCTCCTGTGCACTGTGACGTCTCCCCTCCTGAGCTAGCATTTCCTGGGATGCTGAGCTCGGGGAACAGGGAGTCATGGGCTCAGGGTCCAGGCCCCGTGTGCTGGGTGCAGGGTTGGGCGACATCGTAATGACGTACAATAGGGAATCCTTCGCTGAAGTCACACATAGTATTGAAAGCTTCCCTGGAGGCCATGCTGTCGGTCCAGGGGCACTTTCGCCTTTCTGCCTCGGCACCCCCAACATGCTGTCTCCCCTCCCCCTCCCCACGCCCCCCCACCATGGGAACACCCTTCCGCATCTGAGGGCTGTCCGTCTGACCCATGCACGGCCCCCTCCTCCATTCAGCCCGAGCTCAAAGTGGCGTTGTCCTCCCTGCACTCCCATTCTTCCAGAGTAGGTTGTGGGTGGCAGGCACAAGGAACCGGCTCAGGCAGAGGGACAACCCAAGTTCAATTCCATTGGCCACATACTAGCTCTGGCCTTGGCCTGGTTGCTGAGCTTCTCTGAGCCTTGGGCCCATCTTGTGGGAAGTGGAGGTAATCAGAGTTAGTGAGTGGGGCTGCCACAGGGGAGGGGGTGACGAGTATAGGGACATAGTAGGTGCTCAGGAAATGTTGATGGAGCCCCTCGCCCATGGCTGGCCTTTCCAGTTCCACTGTAAACACCTCCTCACTCACCCAGCACCTAACGGTGCAGGCAGGGAGGTGGCGGCCTGGGGAATTATCCGTGCTTGCTGGGAACTCACTGCATTCTGGGGCTGGGGTCCTGGACACTCTCCCTGGGGATCTGAGTGGGTAGTTTCTACTCTGGTCCCACTGTGCCCCGCAGGGAACCTGGCCAAAGCCAGTGGATTCTCAGAGTCTTGCAGGGTTAGGATGTGGCCACCAGGGGGCAGCAAGACTCCTGTGGTTGCAGCAGGGGTGGCCCTGGAAGTAGAGGTGGGAGCAGAGGTCAAGGTAGTTCCTGCCCCAGGTGTCAAGCTAGCAACTGGAAGCCAGGTTGCCAGAGAGCAAGGGTGGGAGGTGAGTCCAGACTGGGCCCAGCTCTCCTCTGAGTCAACCTTCGCAATGCTGGGGTGCCCACTGTGGGCTGTACTGGTCACTTCCACCCCCCTCCAAATGGCAGGAGCCAGCCAGGCGCAGATCCACACACCGTCTGGTGTTTGTTTGCCAGTGAGTGATACTCCTTGCCGGATGGCCCATTTCACCAGGGCCAGGAAAACAACAGCTTGCAAGGGGGCCACTGGGTCTTGGTGTCCCAGTGCGGCTGGCAGCCTGCTGGCCTGCTCAGGCTTCTCTCCACGGTTGTAGCTACCACTGTGCAGGGCTTCCTGACACTCCTCCAGGCCAGCTGCCCCCCGGGGAGCCTCCTCCTGGTCCCACTGCCCACCTGCAGCAGCTGCAGGGCTGACTCCTCCAAACCTGGCCCGGGGGGGCTTCTCTCCGGACCTGGGTGCTGCCCACGGCGGCCTCCCCTCTCCCTCCCCAGCACTGGTTTCCCCCACCCCTCTCTGCAGACCGGCCCTTGTCTCTCTGAAGCTGGTGGAGTCGGCTCCCCAAACCCTCTGCCTTTCCCCAAAGTCCTCCCCTAGGATGCGCCACCCCACTGAGCACAGGCCAGTTCCCAGAGTGTAAGCACGCGGAGGGAGCGCAAGGCAGACCGTCCAGAGCATGACCCTACCTTCTCCCAGCCCCACCCTACCCTGCCCCTGCACCCTGGGGAGTCTGGAGTGCTCCAGGCTCGTCAACTGTACACGCTTCTCCCCCCAGGCTCAGCCCCACCCTTTCCTTCCTCCTCCTCCCTCCTCCCTCCTCCCCACCAACCCACCTCCCCGCACCAACCGGAAAAACCTCAGAGCTCACAACTGCTTGGAGAGCTGGTGATGCTGGGAGGAACCTGCAGGGACACCCAGGAAAAGCCACAAGGGGACCCTGAATTCGGGACCCAGGAGCATGAGGCTTGAAGGACAAGAGACAGGTAAAGTATCTAGAACCGGGTGGGAGGGGAGACTCAGGTGGAAGGACAGGCGTGTGGTCCACAGGCCCTGGCTGGGGCGCTAGAGGCTGATAGGGAATGGGCAGGGTGTCCGGGGAACTAGGTTGAGCAGGGGGCTGGGCGAGGGGGCCTTCAGCAGGAAATCAGAACTAGAAGGTAAAACCTAAGAGCTAAAGTGTGGGCTGAGGGGCGCACGGAGGTCACCTTACCCTTTTGGACTCAGTTTCCCCATCTGAAAACCAGGGCTGTTCCAGCTCCGGAGGGGTGTTCTTTAGCGTAGGAAAGGGGGGAACCTAGCAACCTCTCTCCTTGAGGAGGGGCGGCTGCGGAGAAGAGCCGGGCAGCTGCTGCGGGTCACCGTGGGTGGGGATCGCCTGGCACGCTAATGAAACGCACAGCCCTGGCCAGGGTGGCTTAGTTGGTGGGAGCGTCACCCTGGGCCTAAGCACATGATCCCCCGTCCGGGCAGGTACAGGAAGCAACCAATCGATGTTTCTCTCTCTCCCTTCCTGCAATAAAAAGGTGTCCGTGGGTGAGGATAGAAAAATAATAAATGAATAAATAATGAAAAACACAGCTGCTCAGGCCCCTCGGCGGACCCTGGGGCGCAGGCTGCCTGGAGCGTGGTTTGGGGGCCTGTATTTTCACAAGTGTCCCAACTGTGCCCTGCCCTACCACCGGACCCCGCTTTCCGGGCTGAGGGCGCACCTTGAGCAACTCGGTGGAGAGGCCATCGAGGGGGCGGGGGTGGGGTGGGCTTGGCCACAGGGCCTAACGTTTGGCTGGGCCTGATCAGAGGGTCTGCACAAAGCAGGGGTGAATACAGACCTCAGGGTCAGGGTCAAGGCAGGGCTGCTACCAGGCCAGGCTGGAAGGAGACCAAGCGCTCTAACCCCACACCCTTCCGCCCTTCCTAGCTGGCCAGCCGCGAGTGACCATGCTGCCCACACCCAATGGCAGCGGGCCCAGCCAGGAGTTTGGAGACCAGTGGCCAGAGACCCCAGAGAGGTCCCCGTGCGTGGCCGGTGTCGTCCCTGTGATCTACTACAGCATCCTGCTGGGCCTGGGGCTGCCGGGTGAGTGGGGAGCTGGGCCTGGGGTCTTGGGCTGGCCGGGAACTGCTGTCCTCCTTTGAAGGGAGCCAATCCTCATGCTGACCCCTGCGACGCAGGGTCATAGGCCCCACAGACCCCCCCAGGCTCCCCTTGCCTTTATGGGGGTGATTTGGGTCCCTGGGGAACAAAGCAGAGCGGGAGTATAAGTGAGTGGCCAGAACCTGGGGTACGGAAGCTACACCCAAGGTTTCAGCAGAGCGGAGAGGCCCCCTCCCACCCCAGCAGAGGGCACTGCCCTGGGGGGACCGAGTTCACGCAGGACTGCCCTCCGCCCGGCGAGAGCTCCCCGTCTCATCCACTGTTTTCGGACAGCAGAGCTGGGGCTGGGGTTGGGCTGCGGACAGACAGGTGGTCCAGGCCTCGGGGAACCACCCTTCCCTGCCCGTTGCCGGGGAAACCTGTGTGTCAGGCAGAGGTCTGGCCCAGGTGAGGTCAGTGGCCGGCAGGACAGTGTGCACGGACAGGGCAGGGCTGACCTGGTGAGCCTTCCAACCAAGTGAGTTTTAAGAAGAGTCCAGAAAGAGGCAAAGGAGCCAGAACCGGCAGGTGGGGAGGCACAGGGTGACACCCCGGGAGAAGAAGTCTGGGCAGCCCTCCTAACCCTCTGACCTCTCCCCTCTGGGTCCTGGGCTGCCCCCAGTCAACCTCCTGACCGCGGTGGCCCTGGCCCGCCTTGCCGCCAGGACCAGGAAGCCCTCGTACTACTACCTCCTGGCGCTCACGGCCTCCGACATCGTCACCCAGGTGGTCATCGTGTTCGCAGGCTTCCTCCTGCAGGGAGCCGTGCTGGCCCGGGAGGTGCCCCGGGCGGCGGTGCGCACGGCTAACGTCCTGGAGTTTGCCGCCAACCACGCCTCAGTCTGGATCGCTGTCCTGCTCACGGTTGACCGGTACCGGGCCCTGTGCCACCCCCTGCACCATCGGGCGGCATCGTCCCCAGGCCGGACCCGCCGGGGCATCACCGTGGTCCTTGGCGCTGCCCTGCTGACCGGCATCCCCTTCTACTGGTGGCTGGACGTGTGGAGGGACGCGGGCCCCCCCGGCACCCTGGACAAGGTCCTCAAGTGGGCTCACTGCCTCACCGCCTATTTCATCCCCTGTGGCATCTTCCTGGTCGCCAACGTGGCCGTCGTCTGCCGGCTACGGCGAAGGGGCCGGCGCGGGCTGCCGCCGCGGGTAGGCAAGAGCACGGCCATCCTGCTGGGCCTCACCACGCTCTTCACCTTTCTGTGGGCACCCAGGATCTCTGTCATGCTCTACCACCTGTACGTGGCCCCTGTCCACCGGGACTGGAGGGTCCACCTGGCCTTGGACGTGGCCAACATGGTGGCCATGCTCAACACAGTGGTCAACTTTGGGCTCTGCTGCTTTGTCAGCAAGACTTTCCGGGCCACCGTCCGAGGGGTCATCCACGATGCCCACCTGCCCTGCGCGGTGCGGTCACAGCCAAGGGGCCCAGGGGTGGAGCCTGCGCTGAAGCCCCCAGGGCTCCCCAAAGGGGCAGAACTGTAGCGGAGGGGCCCAGCCAGCCAGCTGGGGGCGGCCTGAGGCCAGGTGTACGGGGCCCTGGTGGTCTCACCCACAAAACTTGATCAACACCCTACTTTGCAATAGGAGGGCGAAGGGAGAGGCTCCTTCCTTTGGGGGTAGCCCCCCAACTAGCGGGGAGGACAATTTACTGAACTCTTGCACTAGCCTCACCCCTGTTTCCTGGGACAGAGCTAATCATGTCAGCTGCTGTGGGCCTTCCTTGGTGAGGGACATGTCACCTGGCATATTTGAAGGCCAGATTCGTGCTGGTTGGATGAATGAATGAATGAGTGAATGAATGAATGAAAAGGTGGATGGACCGATGACTGTGACTTGTTTCCAGCCCACCCCCTTTCCTGGGACCCACCTCTTGGTCCCTAAAGGGGCCACTCCTCTGGCTTCCAGTGGCCAGTGTGAAAAGAGAGGCGTCTCCAGGATTCCTGGGCTGGGGGACCCAGTGCACGGGCCAGGCACCCGGAGGGGCTGCTAGGGAGGGGGTGGCCCTGAAGCAGACACCCAGCTCGAGGAGACACAGCTCCCTGGGCTCCCGTTCCTCTGGTTGGATAACCCTGACCTTCCTGCCCCGGAGCCAGAACCCATCTGGGGGTCTGCCCGTTTCCTGGGGCCTCGGTTTGCATTGTTGCCATGACCACGCCCAGAAGGAAATGCCCTCTCAGTGCAGGGGCCAGGGAAGGGTCAGCGGGAAGGGCCCACTCCACTCAGGGGAAGGCCTCTTCTCCACCACACACGCCACCGGGAGGAAGGAGATGGCTCTGCTGACCTGAGACTGACCCTGAGGGACCCTGCTGGGCCCCTGCCGGCCTGTCCAGGGCCCCTGTCTCCTGGAGTGGCAGCTGGGAGAGACCAGCAGATGGGCCGCCCACCTGCTCCAGGCGCTGGGTAAACACATTAGCGGCAGGCTGAGCTGACCTTTCCCCTGAGCGGGAGGTTCGGGCTGGGCCCCCGCCCCCACCCAGCCCCGTAATGGGGTTACGTAAGTGAAAGAGCCAGATGTATGCCGGGCATACAGTCAGTGCACAATAAATGCTCAGCTTTCCCCGCGTTGCGTCTCTCTCTCTCTGCCCAGAGCTGGGCCATCCAGAAAAGACTCAGCCATTTCCAGAGCGGGGGAAAGGTAGGTTCCCAACCCTTTATCTACAATTCTAAACTCCAAAAAAGCTCAGAAACGTCCGGAGTTCGACACTAACACATTTAGTGGCAAAGCCGGACCTTCACGAGGGGAGACGACGCACCATAGGACTCCGTGCGGGCCGCTGACCGTGTGGTTACGGGCTGCAGCCCCACACCCACTGGAATCGAGACCGAATGCCTAGACTAGGCCACACGTGACTTTATTCTGAAGCATCCCGAATTCTGAGATGCATGGGGTCCCAGGAACTCAGAGGAAGGATTGAGGATCTGTAAGTCCCGCCCTTCCTGCCACCACGTGATCTCCACCGACCCTGATTGGATCAGGGGCTCGGGGGTCCCCCGCTGGCAGCGTTGATGCACCAGGGCTTCATTCTTTGCTTAAGGAGGAGGGGGTGCAAGTGCAGGCACCCCCGGGGGAGAAGGGGGCTTTGGAGGGGAGAGGAGGTCACCCCACCCCCCAGTCTTGCCCCAGGGTCCAAGTCCACCCTGCAGAAGGGGGCTCTGGGAAGAAAGGTGCCTGTTGGATGCAGAACCAAATGGAGCACAGCTGGGGAGGGACCTCCTTCCTCGTATAAAATCTACAGGACCCCGAAGGAGAGACACCCCAAACCAGGGGAGGCCCTTGTCATGGAAGGCAGCCGTGGAGGGGGCAGTGGCCGGATGCCACTTTCTACTGGCCGGTGAGCTGTCCTCGAGGAGACAGACTCACTCAGTCGTCCCTGACAGGGGTGAAACCAGGAACCGCCCCCCCAAACAGATGGGGAGGCTCTGAGGACTGAGGAAACAGACGCAGAGGGAGGTAAGGCGGAATGCACGTGACCCTGAACCGGTGGAGAGCAACGCAGACTCAAACCCAAGTCCACCAGCTCCAGGTCCGTCTCATCCGCCACCCCTCGGGGGCAGAGGAAGGGCAGCTTCAGGGACACTGGGCATCACGTCTCTTTTTAGTCTTGGACTTACCAGATTTGGGAACCGATAACATATTTTTCTAATAAGTTGCACTAGGTAACAGTCTCTTTTTAATATTTTGGTAACCTTTAATGAAATGAAGAGAGCATCATCACTTTGATAAGCGTGTCATTGAAAAGTATTATGAACACTGCCCTTGCCCTGGCCGAGTAGCTCAGTTACTTAGAGCATCATCCAGATACACCAAAGTTGCGGGTTCGATCCCCAGGCGGGGCACATACAGGAAGCAACCAATGAATGCATGGATGGGTGGAACAAGTAGATGTCTCTCTCTCTCTCTCTCTGTAAAATAAATAAGTAAAAATATTTAAAAATTACATTAAAAGCTGCTCCTGTTTCTCTTACGTGTTTTTATCATTGAACTCCCCCGGGCTTCTAGAGGGGGGACGCACCGCTATGGGTCCCCCTCCTCTCCTCAGCCCGTCTGCTGAAATGTCTCAGCTACCTGAACGCCTTTACGGACTCCTGCTTCTCCCTCACCGTTCCCCACTGCTGTGCAGTCTGCCGGTGGTGGCTCTTCTGCTCTAGCGTCAACTCCCTGTGACTGTTGGTGAGCAGCTATTTTTCCAGCGTCTTTCACGTCTTCCCAAGTCTACGTACGATTTTTGCTGGTTTGGAAGTCGGCTGAAAAGTTGGTTTCCGGTCTCTCTATCTGTGTGAATCGGTCTCCTGGGGCTGCCATGACCCAACACCCCGGTCTGGGTGGCTAACACAGCAGACATGGGTTTTCTCACAATTCCGGAGTCTGGGAGCCCAAGATCAAGGTGTCAGCGGGTTTGGTTTCTTCCGAGTCCTCTCTCCTTGGCTTGCAGGTGGCCGTCTTCTCCTCGTGTCCTCACGTGGTCCTTCCTCTGTGCGGGTGCGTCCCTGGTGTCTCTCCGTGTGTCCCAATCTCTTCTTACAAGGGCACCAGTCCGACTGGGGCAGTGCCCACTCTAACAGCCTCATTTTAACTGAATTACCTCTTTAAATTCATGTTCCGAGGGACAGGGAGTTAGGGCGTCAGCTTATGAATTTAGGTGGACAGAATCAGCCCGTAACACTGGTTGTTTTAAAGAGAAATGTTAGTCTGTGTGGGCATCCAGTTTTTTTATGAAAGTAACTTTTAGATTTATTTTTAATTATATTTTATTGGTTATGCTATTACAGTTGTCCCAATTTCCCCCTTTGCTTCCCTCCACCCAGCACCCCCCCACTCCCTCAGGCAATCCCCCCACCATTGATCATGTCCATGGTCATGCGTATAAATTCGTTGGCTACTCCATTTCCTATACTGTGCTTTACATCCCCATGGCTATTCTGTAACTACCTATTTCTACTTCTTAATCTCCTCTCCTCTTCTCCCATTCCCCCACACCCACCTCCCATCTGGCAACCATCAAACACTTTCCGTATCCATGATTCAGTCTCTGTTCTTGTTTGCTTAGATTGTTTTTTAGATTCAATTGTTGACAGATATGTATTTATTTGCATTTTATTGTTCATAGTTTTTATCTTATTTTTCTTAAATAAGTCCTTTTAACATTTCATATAATAATGGTTTTGTGATGATGAACTCCTTTAGTTTTTTCTTATCTGGGAAGCTCTTTATCTGCCCTTCCATTCTAAATGATATCTTCGCTGGGAGAGCAATCTTGGCTGTAGGTCCCTGCTTTTCATGACTTTGAATGTTTCCTGCCAATCCCTTCTAGCCTGCAAAGTTTCTTTTGAGAAATTAGCTGACATTTTTATGGGAACTCCCCTGTAGGTAACTAACTGCTTTTCTCTTGCTGCTTTTAAGATTCTCTCTTTATCGCTAACCTTTGGCATTTTAATTATGATGTGTCTTGGAATGGTCCTCTTTGCATCCACCTTGTTTGGGACTCTCTGTGCTTCCTGGTCTTGCATGTCTGTTTCTTTTACCAAGTGAGAGAAGTTTTCTTTCACCATTTTTTCAAATAGATTTCCAGTTTCTTGTTCTTTCTCTACTCCTTCTGGCACCCCTATGATGCAAATGTTAGAATGCTTGAAGTTGTCCCAGAGGCTGCTTGCACTATCCTCTTTTTTTTTGGTTCTTTATTCTTCCTGTTGCTCTGATTGATTGTTTTTTGCTTCCTTACATTCCATATCATTGATTTGATTCTTGGCTTCATCCACTGTACTGTTGATTCCCTGTAAATTGTTCTTTATTTCAATTAGTGTACCCTTTGTTTCTGACTGGACCTTTTTTATGTTGCTGAGGTCCTCACTAAGTTCCTTGAGCATCCTTATAACCAGTGTTTTGAACTCTGCATCTGATAGATTGCTTATCTCCATTTCATTTAGCTCTCTTTCTAGAGTTTTGATCTGTTCTTTCATTTAGGCCATGTTTCTTTGTCTCCTTGTTTTGGCAGCCTCCCTGTGTTTGTCTCTGTGTATTAGGTAGAGCTGCTTTGACTCCATGTCTTGGTAGAGTGGCCTAATGTAGTAGGAGTCCTGTAGGGTCCAGTGGCACAGCCTCCCCTATCACCCAAGCTGGGTACTCGAGGTGCACGCTTCATGTGGGCTGAGTACACCCTCCTCTTGTAGCTGAGCCTTGATTGCTGTTGGCAGGTCAGTGGGAGGGATTTACCCAGGCCAGTCAGCTGCCAGGACTGGCTGTGACCACTGACCACCAGCCTCTGCCCTCCATGGAGGATCAGCTGTGCAGGGGCAGGGCGGTGGTGCTCCGACACGGTCTGTACCTGTCTCCTGGGTGTGCTGCCCTGGGGGTTCTCGAGTGGAGCAGGCTGAGGTCACCTCCCACCTACATTCTGCCTGGGGCCACCCTGCCTGAGCTATAAAGCCATCTGCGATGGCTGCTACTTATGCTGGGCTTGGAGGTTCCCAGGTGAAACCAAGTTGTGAGTCTAGGCTGGCTGCTGCTAGTGTTGGGGCTGGGGCCACTTAGCAAGAGGTGTGAGGGCTGGTTGCTCACTGAGGCTGGCTGTAGCTTGTTTGAGAAGATTTAGGAAATTGGGCCCAACCCACCTCTCACCTGTTGCTATCAGTTCAGACAGCAGGGGGCGCTGCAGGATCAAAAACGGGCCTGGAAGCAGCTGGACGGCTTTAGGGCAGATTTATGGGAAGATCTAAGTTATTGCAAGGAAATAGTCTGCCCTGGGGCCCACTGCCAGCAGGAAGTAGCTGGGTGAGAGGGCTCAGCTGTTCCCCTTGTCACTCTCCTCCACCCTGAAGCCATGAAGCCACGAAGCCACGTCCAGCTGCCAGGGTGGCTGTCCTTTTCTCAGGCCATTCTGGTGGTTGGAGAGGCTTCCAGTGCGTGGCACTGTGTGAAGGGCCCTTTCATGGCCCTCCTCTCTCCGCCCTCCGTCAGCGGCCTCAGGTCTGGCAGGCCTGCCTGGGCTCAGAGCCTTGGAGCCTGGGTCCGTGTCTCCAGGGTCCTACACGCCCCCTCCAGTCCAGTTCCCTCTGACCCACCCCTGGCCAGCGGGCCCCGTCCATGGCAGCACCTGGGCGCCCTGCTCTCTCAGAGCCTTGGCAGCGCCCCACACGACAGGGTGGAGGGACAGGGGCCAGGAAGGTGAAGGAGGGAGTCTGCCCGCCCCACAGTGAGTCACGAGCAGAGTGAGACCCAGGGGCAGCCCGCATCCCGCTGGCACTGCTGCTGGCGGTGTCCTGGGCTGAGGCAGATGTCCTCCCTCTGGCCACCAAGCAGGAGGGGCCGGCTTTTACCTGCCTCAACTTCCTCCCCCGCCCCCAACAGCCCCATCCCCCCAGCTAGCTGTCCGCTGACCTTGCCAACCTGAAGCCTGGGGTGGGGCCAGGGACAGGATGGTGGGCCACTCAGAGGGGAAGAAGAAGGGAAGGTGGGGGGCTAATCTCGGGCACTCTGAGCCTTCTCAGTCTGAGGCTCACTCCAGCCTTCACACCCCTACTCACGGAACCTGGAAAGGGGACCCACCCTGGGGAGGAGGGGGGACACCTGCCTGACACTCCCTCACTTCCTTGCGAAAGGATTGCTGAGGCCTTCCTTCAGTGCTTTCCAAAGAAAGGGCGCTAGGGCCTGACTCTCCCTTACCCTCACCGTGAGGTTTGAACAGCAGGGCCCCACCTGCCCTCCTCACTCAGCCTCCTCCCTCTGGGCAGGGGTGGGGGAGGGGTGGTGAGGGCACAGTAGGTCTCCTCCCCACTGGTCACTCCCCTAGGGGAACCCCAGGACCCCATCCTTCTGGCCAGGTGTGAGGAGCTGGGTCCTCCTCACCTCCTGCTGAGCCTGCAGGGGCTCCTAATGGCCGGCCCCTGTCCCTTCCCGCCTGTCCTCTGTGGCTGCTGGAGAAGAAAGAGTTAATGAGGTCTGTGGTGTTTCTTCCCGACTCCTCCTAGATGTATATTTAGCAGGCAGGGCAAGGCAGGCGGAGAGGAATGCCAAGATGCCCTCACACCATAGCCTCTCAAAGGGGGGTGGGGGGGAAGGGAGCCCGTCCTGAGGGGTGGGATGCTGGGAGAGGACCTAGTGGGGGGAAGGGGCACAGCCTGTGTGAGTTGGTTTTCAGGAGAAACCTGGGGTCTCAGAGAGGCCTTGGAGGCCCCAGAGGGTAGAAGGCGTGGCTCTTCTCTCGTGGTAGAAGGACCGAGTGACGGAGTCTCCCGGGGACGTGGGCGGATGGTGGAGAGCAGGGCCGGCGCAGGGCCCACCAGTGAAGGCGGTGGGGCAGGGCCCTCCACCCGCCTGCGGGAGCGGGGGGTGCTGCTCCCCTGTCCACCTGCCTCCTCTGGTCCTGAGCGGACCTTTCCACCTTGAACACCCCTCCCTCACATTTCCAGAGCTCTCGGCTCTTGACCAGCTCCCCCACATTCCCCGACCGCTCTGACCCCAGTGTGGGAACAAACGAAGGCCACCCAAACGAGGACGAACAAAGGATCTGGGTGCCGAGCTTGCTGGACAAGGGGCAGCGCCCATCACCCGCCCTAGGCAGGGACCACGCCGAGCAGGAGCTGCGAGCTCTCTAGCAGAACGAAGTGATGTGAGGCTGTCGGCGTGGGGACGGCGCTGGGGGCTAACCAGAATCGGGGCGTCAATATGGGATTGGTTAGAGGTGCGTCTTTGGCTTTCCCTGCTTGGCCCTACGTTGGAAGCAGGGTGAGAATTAGGGAAGCTGCCAGTCATAAATCAAGTCAGCCACCTGGGGACGAGGGCTACAGAGGTCACGGGCCTCCCGGGCCAGCTGTTGGAGACACAGGTCCGACTTCCTACTGCCTGACTCACAGATAAGCGGTGGCGGCCTGGGCGGGGTTTCTGCAGAGGCGGCGTCGGAGTTCTGGCTGAGCAGATGCTCCGCGTGGCCCACCGTAGCTTCAGTGTCTCCCCGACAGCCTGCGTTGTCCCCCCGTGTTCCAGCCAAGCAAACCCAGAATCAGAGAGGCTGCCGGCAGCTAAGTCCCCGAGCCGGTCCGGGGTTCAGACCCTGGACAGGAGCCCTGGGAGGTGCCCCTACCTCAAGGTCATCCCACGCCCTGGGCTCCAGCTCCACCCAGGACTCTGAGCGGGCCCGTCAAGAAATATTTCTTAAGTGAACGGAGACTCGTTTTTATGATGTCTGTGAGGGGAAGCAGTAGAAATGCGAAAAGTGCATGCAGGGTCCCGGCGGCCGGGGCAGCTGTAATCCGGGCGCCCAGCTCTCCGCCCCGCCCCCCGGGCCACCCTGTGACAGCGGCTGTGCTCCTCCTCGGGAGCCGAAACCACAGGCTGGCCGCCCGGGGCCAGCTGGGCCGGAGGGAACCGGCCTCCAGAGGCCCCGAGCAGGCTGCCTGCGGGCCGCTCCGCCCCTGTTTACTCCGCTGTCGTGGCCCACGTCGTGCAGATTCTGGTGCTGCCTCCCCGAGTGAGGGGGCAGCCAAAGGCAGAGGACGCTTCCCGCCCGGGAGCTGGCCCGGGGTCCAGCCACGTGGGAGGACAGGAGAGTGCTAAGGCAGCCCCGTGATCTCCGTCCCGGCCCTCAGGAGTCACTCCGTGATTATGTGACATCACACAGGCAGAGGGATTTTCAGTGTAGGGAGACCTGTCCCGCGGGGAGGGGTCAGGTGACCGGGCTGCCCGAGGGTGTCCTGCGCTGACCCCCCTGCTGCAGCTGTGAGGTGAGGCCCTGGCCGGAGTAGTGTCACACTCCCTATTGTGGCCCGAATTCTTCTGGGCCCGAGAGAGGCCAGGATTCAGGCCAGCCCCCCTGGGTCACACTGGTCAGGGCACGTAGGTGGCTCCCTGGTCCCGTGGGAAGAAACAGAAGGAATCGTTTCAGCGGGGGAGTGCGCTGTCAGTGGGCCCCTCCCCCTCCAGCCTCGCTCCCCCTCTGACCTCAGGGTGGAAGGGTCACGCCTAGGAAGGAAAACATTTCAGGTGAGCAACAGGTGTGCTTATCGATTTGTTTTCTCCCAGCAGCTGGGTGGTTCTGCCTCCTGGTAAGTGAACACCTCCCGGGGTCAAAAGGAGAGGTGTGGTCATGACCTGATAGAGACTTCTAGAATCCCACACCTGGGGACCACCCAGTCAACATGCTCAGTTCACACAGGGTCGTGGCTCCGGAGCCCAAGCCCTGGCAGGGAGGCGACTGGCCCGTCTCTGCCCCACCCCCACCGTCTGGCAGAGGTCCCCTGCAGGGGAGGGGCGTGGACAGGGCCTGCGAGGGGCCTTTAGACATTTCAGTGGCTCTCCGCCCTTCAGCCTCCTCTCTTCCTTCTTTTCCTCAGAAAGGTGCCCAGCAGAGGGTTTGGTCTTTGAAAAAACGAAGGGGAAAAACTCGTAGTGTGGGCAGACAGAGGAGGAGAAGGGGAGAGAGCAGGGGCCTGAGGGCGCTCAGAGGAGGGGGCCCAGGAGACAAAGGAGAACCAGCGGGCTCAGCCGCTAGCGGGGCCGCGGGGACGGATGAGAACGCGCAGAGAGGAAGGGTCCTGTGAGACTGAGCGCAGAGACGCTGGACGCCAGATCAGACCTGGCGCAGCGCACGCTTCGTTTTCCTTATAAATGCGATTGCGGTGACCAGCGCTTCAGCGGAGGGGGGAGCCTTGGCCCACCGGCCCCGGCCACCTCTCCAGGATTCCAGCAGGGGTGCTGCGCCCGCCCCCTCTCCTCCAGGCTGGTCCCTTCCTCGTCTGCACCCAGCCCTGACCCTGCCACGGCATGGAGCCGTCAGGAGTGTCCCACTGCCCCAGGATGGAGTCCTGGTTCCTCCACATGCAGCCCTTTGTGGCTTGGACTCTGGCCGCGAGGTCCTGGCTTTCCCACGTCACCTCCCAGCCGTGCTCCCGCCAAGCCGTCAGGCTGCCCGTCGGGTCCCAGCGCCCGGCACATGGACGTCTTTGTCCGCGCCCTCAGCAAACACGTTCTGGGTGCACAGATGTGGACGGGCGGTCCGGCCCACTGCCTCCTTTCCTTTCGGCTTCGAAACTCCGAGCAGGGCCGATGTCACATCCACGCACACCAGCCAGGCCCCTGCCGTGTTGCTCCTGTCCGGTGGCTCTGTGGCTGCGTCTGGGCCCCGAGGGACTGGAGGGCTGGCTGGGCCCTCCCCACCCGCACCCCCGCTGCCTGCAGAGGACACCACGTGCTCCCTTCCGTGGGGCCCCAGGGGAAAGGAGAGGTACAAGGCCCTGCAGATGGCCTCCAAGGGCGCTTTGGATGAAGCTATGTGACTACCTCCTCCAGTCCTCCAGGTCCTGAAACACCCCCCCACCAACAAGAGGGGAGGCCAAGGTCAAGGCTGAGGTGGGGCCACTCAGGTGGGGGGGGAGGGCACAAAGGTGGATCTGCTCCGAGGGGCCAGTAGAGGCCTGCAGCTAAGAAAATATTTTTAGTGGTTTTGCTGCCGGCACCTACATTCCTGAGCCACTGAAGGGGAGAAGGCCCGAGGTGGGGGTTGGGGGCAGGCGGGGAGGAGGCTCCCTACCAGGCCTTGCCATGAAAGGAGTAAGACCCAGGTTAGGGGAAGCGCTGGGGGCATGTTAAGGGCAGACCCTCAAGGAAGCCGAGAGCCACAGACAGGCCGAGGGGCGGTGGCCAGCCAGGCTGGCAGTGGGTGCGGGTGCCAGAGGCCCCCCGGCTCCCTCCCCTGCCCTCCCCAATGGTGGGCCATCTGTGGGGGAAGAACCGGGAGCTACCTCTCTGAGCTGGCACCGTCTGGGTGGCCAGGAGGGGAGCCAGGGAATGCCAGGGCTGCTGCCAAGTCAAAATCACTGTGTCCAGGCCTGCCCTTCCCTAAGAGGGGGTGCGTGGGAGGGCGAGGCAAGGGGTTGGGGAGGCTGGAGAACTCTGGGGCTCCCTGCAGGGCGTGAGGCCTGAGCACGAGGGTGGGGCCCTTATGGGTGAGGTCCCGGCGTGTTCCTCTCGGGTGCAGAGGGCGCTGTGCAGCGTTGATCTGCTCCTTGAAGGGCGAGCAGGGGGTCCAGTCTTCGGGAGGCTCTCAGGAGGCACTCGGGGTGGGGGTGGCACATTTCCTCTCTGCTCCTAGATCTCCCAGATCTATTGTGAGATCTGGGCCAGGCTGGCCGGTCACTGCACCATGGCTGGGTGGCACCAAGTGGGGCAGCTCTTGGGCCAGAAGACAAAAGTCTCTTTGGTGCCAAGGACACGGCTCGGGGTCCTGGATGCCAAGCCTCAGGCCCCGTGGACAGCAGAACTGTAAGATGCCCCAGGATCTCTGTCCCTGGGTGTCCCTTGTGTTGTTGTTTTACCTTACCTGGCAAAAGGGTTGTGCAGTGGAGTTAAAGGCACTAATCAGTTGACCTTCAAATGGACTGGTTAGTCACACTCCCTCTGGCCTAACCACAGGAGGCCTTCAAAAGCAGGAGTCTGTCTGGGGGCAGAAGGAGAGTCAGAGACTCCGTCCCTGGCCTTGGAGGTGAGGGCTGCAGCCTTTAGGGACTGAGGCAGACCCCCGGCCAACAACCCACAGATCACGGGGGTCTCAGTCCTGCAACCACAGGGAACCGGACCTGCGGACAACTGAGAAGAACTTGGGGGCAGATTCTCTCTCAGAGTCTCTGATAGGAGCTCAGCGTGGCCAACGCATCAAGTTCGGCCTTGAGGCCCTAAGCAGAGACCCAGTCGAGCCCCCCAAACTTCCTTCTGCTCTATGACACCGTGAGCCGATTAGTACATGGCTGTTAAGTCTCCAAGTCTGTGGCAATTTGTTCCCCAGCAATAGACAGCTAAGGAAGGTTCCAGGTCGTGTCTGTTGAGCCCAGGTGGGAAGGAAAGGGCAGCATCCTGATCCCCTCACCACCTGGGGGTTGCAGCCTCTGCCTGCGCTCTGGCCCCACCTCCACACAGACACAGCCCAACCTTTGTCCACCCGGCCTTCGCCAGAGGCCCAGGCTGCAATCCCAGGGCTGGGAAATTTGGTCACCAGCTCTTTATAAGACAGACCGATTGCAGGTGAGTAGCTCAGCTTTCTAGGCCTAATTATCTAGGTTTCTTAGTATGTCTGCTTCTCTGCTAACTTTCCCCTGTATTTCTGTCTAGCTCTGATGCTGTCAGATCTTTGAGTCCATGGCCAAAGCAAAAATCCTCTCTAGCAAGTTAAATCGGGAGGACTCCCTAGTTTAACTCCAGTTCGCTCTTCCAGATAGCCCCTTAAAACGTGGAGTGAATTGCTCTCTGTTGGTCTCATGACCTAAATACCTTGACTTCATCCTTTGGCAGAGATGGTTAGCTGTCCACCAAAATCCCTGCTTCCCTTTCATGGTATAGAATCGCCACTAAGGAGCAGATACTACATTTCCTAGTTGCCCTTGTGATTAGGGGTGGTCATGTGACTAGCTCCCACCAATAGAATGTGAGCAGAAAACACTCTCAGAGCCGAAGCAGCGAGTGCGTGTGCCTCCCCACGCTTCCCTGCCTCTTCCGCCCGCTGGATGCACAGGACAGTGAGACCCTGGGGAACAGCACAGCCCTAAGATAAAAACAGCCTGAGTCCCTGAGTCACTGCGTGGAGGAAAGCCACCGACCGATCAAGAACGCCTGCTTTGGCGTGTCATGAGTGAGAAATAGATGTCTAAGGCATTCGAAGCATTCTACGTTCCGGGGTCTATTTGTCACTGCTTTTCAGCCCAGCCTTTATGACACGCATCCCTCTGCTTGGCCCTCAGCCCGAAACCAGCTGCGCAAGGTGCTGGCTGAACTCCCGCGATGAAAGCTTCCAGATCTCCCTGTGTTTGTTTCACTTCCCTGCTGGCTCCCCTCCCTGTCTTCTTGGTTCACACTGTCTGCTCTCTCGCGTCTGGCTGACTCAGCTGGCCCGGGCGCCATCTATCCGCTCGCTGTCAGCAAGCACCTGGCTCACAGAGAAACGCGCAGTTATTTCCCCCACACACAGGGCCCTTTTCTTCAGCAAAGGTGGTGCAGCAGTACATTGGGAGACGTGAACTGCCATTCAGCCCGTGGCTCCTGGTTGCTTTGGGGTGCAGGCAGGGAGCGCACGTCCTTAGCCCCAACTCTAAGCAAGAGCCTCCAGGGGCTGGGGAAGAGGTGTGTGGGGAGGGGCAGGGGGCTAGGGTAATGTCATGGAGAGGCGGAGGTGACAATTCTCTCAGAAAGCAATTAAGCATCTCTTGGTGGCCTCAGGGACAACCTCAGTTTTTTGTACTTTTCCCCCAGGGAGGCTGAGGCGTGGGGGACAAGAGACTCTGTAGCCCTAGCGAGAAGCTCACAGCAGATAAGCAGCCCCATCCGGCACTGGCGGCAGCAGCATGGGGGAATGGGCCAGAAGGGGGCCCAAGACGCAAGGAAGCCCCTCCCCACTGACCACTGCCGAAGGACGCAGCTCAGGACCCCAGTCCGGCAGGGGGGAGAGGTTGGAGTGGACGACAGCACCGCCTAAGACAGGCCCGGGGCTCCGCTGTAGCTCACAGATGCCCCGGCCCAGCTCCCCAGGGCGTCAGATGCCCCGGAGGTCATACAGTTACGCAGCATCCAAGCGGCGAAGGGCTCCAGGATGACTCTGCCTCAGCAATTTTCAGTGCAAATTTGCTTTTTGTTTGAGTCTGGAAATAACGGCAGCAGACTCCCCAGAGCCCAGGAATGCAGCCACTGGCTCCTCCTGGCTTCTGTCCGGAGCAAGACTCAGCCATATGCACAGGGCAGCGCTGAGGACAATGACAACAGCCTGGCCTGGCTGCCCCCGGGTGCCGAGACCCCACTAGGAGAGGTCAGCGAGGGTCACTGGGCCTCTCCATGCCTCTCGCTGGTCCAGCGAGTGGCCTGAATCCTCCATGGACAGCCAAGGGGGTGCCTCCCTACTTGCAATCCAGGCAGCTCTCAGCGCTCACCCTGAAGGGGCAGCCATGAGCTGAGGAACCAGGAGGGGGTGCATCTCCTACAAGATGCGTGTAGAGGTTTCCGCTGCGAATCTCTACCCAGCTTCCCCAGCCCCTTCCCTGTGGCTCCTACCCTCCCTGACCAACATTCTTTCCACCAGCTCAGATCCTTCCTCCCCGATGCTGGGCCTGGTTGCTCCCATTTTCGCTTATAGGTGACTCTGCTCTGTAGCTCCTTGCAGGTGTCCCCGCTCCAGTTCCAGCTGAGTCCTTTCCACGCTTAATTTGCAATCACGTCTGCCCGGATCCCCTACCTGCAAACCCCCATTTCTTCCAGGGGGACCCACGGGCCTGGGTTTGACCAGTGCTGGGCGCCCACAGGGAGTGCCAGAGACCGAGGTCTCCCGGGGACTGGCAGCTGGGACGGCTCCCGGGAGCAGAAATAACTTGAGCCCTCTGCCCTTTCCTTCCTGAGAGTGAGTCAGCACGAAGCTGACAGATAGAAACGCAAAGCTAGACCTGGGCTTAGCAGAGTGGGCAAGGTCAGGTGTAAGGACAGACACAGGCTAGCCATAGGGATGGGCACTGTACAGGTAGACGCTCAGCCTCACTAAGAATGAGAGAAGTCGGACAAAAACGCCACCCAGACTGCACTGTCCACCGAGCAGACTGGCAAAGATCAAAGGCTTGACAGCTGCCCAAGTTGTCGAGGGCGGGGACGGCACTGTCCTGCTTCGCAGGCAGGATTGCAAACCCACAGAGTCTCCACGGAGGGCACTTTGGCAAAATCTGCTATGTGCGCAAATTCTTCCACCCAGCAATTCCACTTCTAGAAAAGTGGCGTCCAGCTGTGCACACACATTTGTGAAATGACCTGGGTGGCATTTTTTTTATACGAACGACAAGGCATTGGAGGTGCCCTCCATTAGGGACCGACCCCACACGCACGGGATGCCCCGGGCCAGGAACAAAGACTCAGAACCAGAGAGGCCCGGCTGTGGATGCGAGTCCCAGAGATGTTGCAAAGCGGGAAAACAAAAGAAAATCAAAGCAGGAGGGGAACAGCTGTGCGGTTGGCTGATTTCGGTTCTCCATGAGGAAGCAGCCTGGCGTGCTAGTGCGCGGGTAAAAAGACACCCAGCAAACCAGTGTGCAGGCTTGTCCGGCTGTGTCTGCCGAAGACTCTGCCGATAGGGACACAGGAAACTGGTGTCATCGGTTACAGAGTATCCAACTTTTTGCTGGATACATTTCTGCAACTTTACACTTTCGAACTGTGTGAATATATTACCCATTGAAAAAAGTGCAGTTGCAAATACCTGCACCCAACCTCCGTCATGGACCGGAATGACCCCAGCCAGACAAGTTCCAGGACAGAATGAGGTGGTGGGAGGCAGCGGTCACTCCGTCTCACGTCCACGTGGCACATGACCTTCTACAAAGCGCTTCTCTCTCATTGCCACATTCGATCCTCAAGGCAGACCCCTTTTTCAGGATGAGGAGATGGGGGCTCAGAAAGGCAGACTGATTCCTCAGAAGTCCCACAGCAAGCCGCTGAGCCAGGATTCTTGTCCAGGGTTGCCGGCTCTCCGTCACGTCGTTTTGCTACGTCACCCAGTGGCTGGAGAATCCTGGGGGCAGGGGTCACTGACGTCCTCATTTCCACCCAGGACGTGAGCAACGCAGTCACGTCACCTCTAAAACGAGAATAATAATACTGCCCATTCAGAGGGTGGTTGGGAGCGAAGCAACAAGACAACGGTGGCCTAGAAGAACACCCAGGCCCAGCTTCCTGCGGGCCCGAGTTGCCCGCTGAGGACTGCCTACTTCCCCAGGATCTTGCCCGAATCAGAAGGAAGTGTTCCGCACTGTCTCGTGTTTATTCCGCACCACCAGCATGCCAGGCATTCATTCCGACATTCCTTCTCCTCTCCTCTTGTTCCTGCTGTTTGCCCTTCCCGAGCCTGCACTGGCCCCCAGCAGCCTGGAGAGAGGAGGCCTGAGATCCTCAGAGATCTCGCCTGCAGAGGAAGGCGCCGTCGGTGCCTCCCCCAGCGGGAGCCCCCTTCCGTCCCTTCTCACCACCCCCGCCCCCAACTGCTCCACCAAAATATCCAAGATGGGTTTGCCTTGGAGATCACAGCCGACCAGAAATAGATGATGGAGGGGAGGAGTGAAGAAACGAGTTTGTCTTCCTTTGTTCCCCCACCAGATGGGTCTGAATGCTACGCCTTTATGTAGCTGTCATCCTTGTGGGGTTTTTTTTAATAGGATAAAGTGTATTTCTCTCTCAGACAGTGGTCTGGCGGTGGGAGGTCGTGTCTGTCGGGGGTTTTCTCTGCCACAAGGTCTCTCCGAGAGCCAGGTGCGGTCCTGGGAGCCGCCCTACCCTCCTTTCTCCTGGAGATCCTGGCTGCGGGGCCTGGGCTGACTCACTGCCAGCTGTCTCTGTGCCTCCCTGCAGTCTTACAGTTTCACAGCCCGAAGTGCCTTTTTGCAAATGTTAAAGGGAGGACATGCAAGTCTTGGCCCAGTGGAAAGTCGCTTTGCAGGAACAAAGGGATACCTACTGTAGACAGACAAATTCGAGGTGGCAGCCTGATGGAGAAGGCCACTCAGTAGCACGGTAGCTAGCAGGACATGTATTTTGTGTGAAGAAAAAGAGTGGATAGAACCCATGACTTGGTGGGTGGAGAGAGGAATTCACCCCAATGTCTGCATTCCTGCAATTTGGGAGGCTGGGACGTCCAAGATCAAGGTGCCTTATGCTGTCCTTCTGGTGAGAGCCTCTTCTGGGTTCAATGCAGGTGCCTCCTGCCTGTCCTCGTGTGGGGGGAGGGAGCTATCACCCATTAAACAAAGAAAATATTGATAATTAGAACCCATTTCTTCTCATTTCAGTTTCCCCTTCCTTGTTCTTATCTTTCTAAAACTGGCATTTAGTAAAACTGACTTGGACTTTTTTTGGCGTTTCGATGTGTGTAGCCACCACCCGAGTGAGGGCACAGAACCGGTCCTCTGCCCTGAGAGCCCACTTCAAGCCTCCCTTTGGGGAGCCAGCCCCTTGCCCCACCCCCAGCCGTCCTGGGTTCTCCGTCACTGCCGTCCGTCTCCTTGAGAACGTCACAGAATGTACAGTGTGCCCCCTTGGTTTGGCCTTTCCCCCTTAGAATAAGGCCTTTGGGAGTCTCCAGGTTGCCCCACTCATTCCTGAGCCGTGTTCTGCTGTGCGGCTGCACCCCACCCTGCTTGTCCATTCATTTGTGAAGTACTTTGGGGTGATTGTGAATAGGGCTGCTATAAACATCCATGTCCAGGTTTTTGCATGAACAGAACTTTTTATTTCGGTCGGGCAGGGATTTTCAACTGGAGGCAATTTTGCCCCTCACGGGGACACTTGGCAATGCCTGGAGGCATTTTTGTCGTAAGCAGGGAGTGCTACCCACACGTAGTGGGTGGAGATGCCCATACTCTGTCCCCAGGTTCGATTAATTTGCTAAAGCAGCTCACAGAACCCAGGAAATTCATTTGCCTACTAGAACACTGGTTTATTACAGAGGGCATTGCAAAGGGTACAGGTGAGGAGCGGGAGGTACCCAGGGCGGCGTTGGACCCGGGGGAGTCAGGCCAAACTCCGGTTCAGCAGCCTCAGTCCTTGAGCTCTGGTTACGAAAGAATTCAGAGCCAAGACTCAAACTGTAAAACAAAGTTTATTTGGACAGTCACAGAAGGAGAAGAAGTGAGCTGTGGAAGAAATGGGCTCAGAAACAAGTTCCAGAGGCAGAAGAAGAGAGTCCTGGGAGCTCGGGAGGAAGAGAGAGGCAAAGAGGACGCACCTGGGGGAAGCGCTTGGGACCCTCCTGGCCCTTCGGCCCTCGTGGAGCTGGGGCGCCCCATCCTCCCGGCACAGGGGGGTACCAGTCCGGAAGCTCCTCAGTCTTGTTGTTCAAGAGTGTTTGTAACAGTGCAATTGCCAGCACTGCCCCAGCGATGGGCTGAAAGCTCCAACCTTCTCGTCACTGGGTCTTCCTGGTGACCAGCCCCGTCCGGAGGCTGGGTAGGGACCCTGCTCAAGTCCCCCCAAACTGCAGGGCTTGTTATGAACAGCAGAAGCCACTCCTATCACTTAGGACATTACAAGGATTTTAGGAGCGCCCGGACTGAAACCGTGGATAAAGGCAAGTGTACACCCCTTCTCGCACCACGAGGTACCGACGCACGGTGGCCCATTCTGGTTCTAAGTAGGACTCTGACACTCAGATGGGCTTTGGGTAGTTTGTAAGAGAAAGAGAATTGCTGCTTTTATAGAAAAACTCAAAACAGCCATTCACCCGCTTCCTGGGGAGAATACTTTGTATTTTCCTTGAGGAAAAATGCAAATTTGTAAAGAATGCAAATTTGCTTGCTTTTACACACACAGAGTTGATAAATGTTCGCAGAAAGATTCACAGACTAAAGAGGGTCCTCCACCAACTAGCAAGACTGAGTCGTGCTCACTCTTCCACAGCAAAATGGTTACAACCTTCTGACTTAGCCTGCAAGGTAATCCTTCCCCATTGAAAACGTGTTTTTCATTAGGCCAAGTCGCTTGCCAGAAACTGCACCTATAATGTTTTCTAAAGCATTATACGTGGAGTGGGAATTCATCTCGTCTTGTCCTGTGACTGCTGGGTCTGAATGCATCGCCCTCCAGTTCTCTGGTTTCTGGACAGGTGAGGCTGTGGCCCAGCACCAAAGCTGAGCGCCCAGTAGGAGCGCAGCGGGTTCTGCTGGTCCGCTGGTCCTACCAGGGCCCTCCCCGCAAGGGCCTCCTTCTCGGAACTGCAGCCCTCGTGACCTTCCCCCCGCTGCGCGCCCAGGCCCTCGATTCTTGCTGCTAGACTGGGGGCGAAGAGTTTGACATCCCAGGCCCCCATCTGGCAACACTGCTGAGCTGCCCGTCTCATGAATCGCTGCGAGACTCGCATGATCAAGCGCAGAAACATCTAGAACACGCCAGCCCATGCTGTTCCGAGCGGCTTCTTCAGGGAATGGAAGGGGGTAAGTGAGGAGGGGGAGGCAAGAGGACATCTTCATCTTCATCTTCAAACAACGCTGGTTTGCTTCCAAATTTTTTAATAACTACGAATTCCTTTTGTGATTTAAAAAATGTGTAAATGTTGACAGTGACTATGTTAATGGAATCGTGTATTTCGTGGTCCTCAAAAGTGTCCAGTCCCCCTAAGCTGCAGGCTTCTCTTCCGCGCCTGCGTGTGGGTCACTTGGCCCGGCGAGAACACGTTTGGTCTGAGAGTGGCAGTGACATCAGCTAGGATGGGGACCAGGGCTCCAGGGCAGGTGGGAGCAAGAGAAGGCGGACTCCGCATTGGCTGTGGCCACAGCTCCTCCCTCCTCCCTCCAAGCCGCCCCCCCCCCCGGTGTGCGACATATGTTTCTCCCGGGCTCTCTGGCCTGACCAGCCAGCAGGCGGGAGCCACGGTGCCCGAGGGAGGAAATCTGCAGAACAGAATGGAGTCAGCACAGAACACATTTTAAAAAATCAATCACTGGGAAAAAATAAAATAAAATAAAAAATCAATCGTGGCGGGGGGGGGGGAAGTCAGTCGTTGGGACGGCAGACTAGCAGAGAGAAGGGCCAGGCATGGACGCTACCCTCCCAAGAGCCAGCGTGCCACTGGGGTTCTGGGTGTGCCGATGGCTCAGCAGGCGTGGAGGCCGGCCTGGGCCGGCTGCATTCGGTGCCCAAGGGCACAGCCGGGGGCTGGCACACCGTCACGGGCAGCGGCCGCGGGGAGGCATGGGGCCGTGTGCATGCACGCTTGTTTACTTACTGTTTGCAGCTCTTCACCTGGGGTGGGGGTGCTGCGTCCCCCCGCCCAGTGGCTGGAGTCTGCCAGGACAAGCCCTCGAAGCCCCTCCCAGGTCTGGGAAGGAGCTGGGGGTGCAGTTTTTGGAGAACCCAGGATACTCCAGACACAAAGAAAGGGACCACATGAGGAGCCCACTGTTGCTCCTGATAGAGTCCCACTGCCTGAGGCAAAGCCCCCAGGACATCTCCCTGAACGGGGGAGACGACAGGGGTGGCAGGGACCCCAGGCCCCTCCAGCTAGCCACACAAACCAAGTCTCTTCAGCCACTGAGCTCATGTTACAGTGGCTCTGGAATCCACCTCCTGCCCTGGGCTGGGCTCTGCAGTCACTTTTGGGTGTGTGCGGGAGGAATTCCTCGAGTACTGGGAACAAGTTCTGTCCTGTCCTCCCGAGGCGCCAGGGACCAGGGGACAGAGGACAACAGTGTTCCCTGCTGTGTCCTCTGCAGCTGCTCCGTGGCCAATGAGAATCTGGGTGGGAGCGGAGAACACCCAGCGGTCAGCCCCACTTCTGACCCCCACCCATTCTCATCATGAACAAGTCCAGCCCACCGGGTTGGGAGAGACACCAGCCCAGCCCACCAACAGGCTGTCTCTTACTCAAAACGTGAGCTCCTCCCTCCCCTATCAGCCCAGCTAGAACTCACCTGGTGCAGACAGCAGCCTGAGGACTCGCTCTAATTCATGGGTCAGCAGTCTCCATGAAAAGCCACATAGCAAAGATCTTCAACTTCCTGGCCAGAGGTCATCACAACTGCTCAATGATGCCACTGCAGCATGAAAGCAGACAGACAATACATCAACAAATGGGCGTGGCTCTGTGCTAATAAAACTTTATTTATAAAAACAAGCGGCGGGCCAGGTTTGGCCTGTGGAGTGTTGTTTGCTGGCCCTGCTAGGGCAGGTCCGAGCATCCTAAGAATGGGCCATCCTCACTAAACTCCTGTGGGCCTGCAGTAGCCAGCTCAGGCTCCCCCAGAGCCCGGCGTGCACCACAGCAGAGGGGCGGAGAGTCCGTGTGGGGGGAAATGAAGCAGATATTTGCTGACCTGAGCCCCCCCAGCCCACCCCTGGAACTTGCTCCCCCTTTGGCCAATGTAGTTAAACCTAAACAGATACCTCCCCAGTGAACACGTCTGTGGCCACTGAGAGGCGAACAAGGAGTATCTCCCGGAGGGTATGCGAGTCTAGAGATCTGGGCCCAGGAACACAGATAGTCTCCTTCTTATCCACCTCGCCCTGGGCTAGGACCGGGCCACAGTGGGGAAAACTAGGTTCAAGTCTCAGAGCTGCTGCCACACACTATCCGAACGACCTTGAACCAGTTACATAATCTCTCCAAGCTTTAGTTTCCTTGTTTTACAAAACGGAAATAAAAATAGTACTTGGTTCCTGGGGCCCTAAGGTTCAGATCAGATAACCCATGGAAAGCATTTAACACAAGACCTAATATAAACGGGCAAGACCAGGCCTGTGACTGGGGCCGGCGGCTTACGCACCGGGCGCCTTCCCTGCGCCAGACCCATGCTGGGGACTGCTGAGTGAGACCTTCTCCGATACTCCGACGAGCCCTCTGAGCTACCCCGTGGTACAGGCGGGGAACTAAGGCTCGTAGAAGCACTCGCTCGCTCCAGGGCACACAGATCTGCTTTTGTCTAAGAGGAGGGATGAGCACATATACAAGATATCCAAGAAGAAAAGAAGGGGAGAGAGGCAGAGGGGCAGCCCGCTGGAATGACTGTGTTTTCGGGAGAGGAAGTGTGCCGTTGCCTGAGCCACCTGCGCTCACCAGGGGCCCGTCTCTTGCACAACCGCCGCCGGTCGGTCCTGGGAAAGCTGACGGTCCTGGGTGGAAGGATTCTTTGGAGGCTGTTGGGTGAACATCCCACGCTCCTGGGTACTGGGTTGAATGGTATGAATCACACATGTATCTCCACCTGGAACTTCCAAACGTGACCTTATTTGGAAATAGGGTCTTTACAGCTCTAAGTAGGTCAAGGTTGAGATAGATCCCACTGGATTAAGATGGGTCCTAAAGCAAATGAGTGTCCTTATTAAGAACCAGAAAGGGCCCTGGCTGGTGTGGCTCAGTGGGTTGAGCACGGGCTGGGAACCAAAGGGTCCCTGGTTCGATTCCCAGTCAGGGCACATGCCTGGGTTGCAGGCCAGGTCCCCAGCAGGGGGCGTGTGAGAGGCAACCACACATTGATGTTTCTCTCCCTCTCTTTCTCCCTCCCTTCCCCTCTCTCTAAAAATTAATAAATGAAATCTTAAAAAAAAAAAAAAAGAACCAGAAAGGGTCCCTGGTGACACAGAGAGGAAGGCCATGTGAAGGTTGGGGCAGAGACTGGAGTGAGGTGTCTACAGGCTAAGGACTATTGGGGGCCACCAGAAGCTAGGAGACAGGACTGCTAGTCCACCCCCCGCTCAGGGCCCTCAGAAGAACCCGCCCTGCCGACACTTGATCTTGAACTTCAGGCCTCCAGAGCTGTGAGAGAAGACACTTCTGTTCTTTGGGGCCCCCCCGTTTGTGGCCCTTTGTTACAGCAGCCACAGGAATTTATGACACCCACGTGAGCTTTCGAGGGTGGTTCCCGGTGTCCCTGGTGTGCAGCACATGCTGAGGACCCCGGTGATGCCGTAGGAGAGAATGAGCAGGGAAAGGACTCGGGAAGGGGGACATCAGCCGCTGGGCCAGGGTTGGCTTGGAAAGCTGGGGAACACAGTGCAAATTTAGGGGAAGTCACAGCCCAGGAGCCAGGCCTGGGGTGGGGGTGGGGGTGGGGCCCAGGCAGACTGGCCAGGCAAGGCTCCGTCTCCTCTGCGCCCGAGAACTGCAAATAAGCGGGCGGGAACAAGTTCTTTATTAAAGAGCGATAACCAAGTCCATGCAAGGGCTGTCTGCTTGGCTTCCCTCTCCCACTCTGGCTGCCCTCCCCCCACCCCACCCCCACTGGGGCTGTGCCTGCTCCACCGCGGCTGTCCGGCGGACAGTCAGCCCCACTCCCACAGAGCCATACAACTGCCCGGTGGGAGCTGTGGTCAGGATGTGGGAGCGAGGCCAGGCTGGATGGTGGCCACGTGTGGGTGTGTGTATCGCACCCCTGACCTTGGTGCCCCAGGGCTTGTGCCAAGCCTATTCCCATCATCAAGGAAAGCCAGGGGCACCTGGCAGATGGGGGCAGGGGCCAAGGCTGCACAGTGGCTTTCCTATGGAGGAGTTTCTTCCTGTCCCCACGCTTCTGCCAAAGCCAGGCCCCCGTGTCGTCATAGCCACAGCTTTTCTAAGCTGGGCAGCTCAGGAGCCTGAGGAGTGGGGACTGTCCCTTGTTGTGGGTCGTAGCTTGTCTCTGAAGGTGGCGGCCACCAGTTCCTGCCCTCCTTGTAGGTACGTGCCCCCGGCCCACTGACAGACTCAGTCCACTCCCCCTGCCCCTTGTATCTGGGCCTTGTGACCCTTTGGCCAACAGAATACGGCCGAAGTGATGCTGAACCACACCCATACCCACACTCAGCCCGTGAGACGCTGGCCATTTCTACCTGCCCTTGGAGTCCAGGGCCGCCGCTCACGGAGCCGGGGCCACACTGCTGGAGAGGGGAGGCCACTCCTCGGAGGAGCGCCGAGCTGCCATCTCGGACATCCCGCCGGGTGGGGCCTTCTGATGAGCTGACCACAGCCCGGGCTGCTCTCTCATTGCAGCTGTGTGGAGACCCCGCCCCCGAAGCTGAGGAAGAACCGGCCGGCTGAGCCCTGCCGACCCCTGCAACTGGGAGAGAGAAAAATGAACTATCGCGTTAAGTGCTGAATTGGGGGGCACTTCGTTTACATAGCCCTCGATGACAGGGGTCCTTTGGAAGATTCATCCCTCCCCCAGTCTTATTCTGGCCACTCTGAGCTCCAAAGCACATAGTCCCTCATCGATGACTTGGCCCCGTGGTCTCCCAGGGAACCAGCCTTGGTTTCAAGGCAGCGCTGCCGGGAGGTGCTCCTCCTTCTGGGGTTGGTACCTTTAAATTAAAATTAAAAAAAATATCCGTAGAGCAGCTAGGATGCTCCCAGCTTCTGAGCAACTCAGAGGGCCATACAATGCCTGTTATTTGAACACCATTGAACGGCTTAGCCGGCACTTGAACACACCGAGCCTCGTTTCACCCGTGACAACCAGAAGGTGACGGGGCAGGCATGGGTCCTTTTGTTACAGAACAGGAAACTGCAGAAGGTCACACCAACAGGTGTGGCAGAGCCAGGGCTGGACGCCAGGTCACCTGGCTACCCGTCCACAGACCTCTGTCTCACTCACACTGCATCCCTATTGTCCCCAAACATCCTGGATAGCAGTCTGGGGCTCGGTCAGGCCCGTTTTCCTGGGTCGAAGGGACAAGTGGGGAAGAGAAACCACCCACAGGTGCTAAGCACGTATTATAGTGACAGGCCCTTCGGTCACCTTCCTGGGCTCAGGTGTGCCTCTGCTCCGGTGACTTGGCTGTCACTTCCCTTGCCGAGCCTCAGGCTCCGCATCTGTAAAGGGAGACGCACTATGGCAGAGGGCTGTCGGTGGTGAACCTAGGGGGAGGGCAGGGCTGGGTGGCTGCCTTGAGTGATAGAGCAGTGGCGGTGACCCTCGGCGATTCTGGAAACTAGATCACAAAATGCACGCTCTTTGCCTTGCTCTCCAAGAAGTGGTCTGACCTCTCCCAGGCTGCCAGGCCATGAGGAAGCCCAGCTAGCCTGCGTGGAGAGGCCACAAGAGGAGAGAAAGCCGCTTGCCCTGTCCCCAGCTGCCTCAGTTCCAGGCCGCACCGGCACCATCCAGGGGCTTTTCTGGATCACGCTTTATTGCCAGAGCAGGTCCAAGCACAGGGAGTGAGCCGGTCCTGCCCTGGTTAGGAAATGGCCACGACAGCAGGACAACTGTTTTGAAATGCAATACGGGATTAGGGCGAAAGGGTTGTCGGGAGTAACTCTCTCCTGTGCGGGCTGCTTTCATTTAAGCAGAGCAAAATGAGCTTGGACAAGCAGAGGCCCGGGGGGAACCCTGGCTGCCCCAGAAGTGCCCACTCCCCTTTGTTCTCTGAGTCTGGGTGCAAGCCCCACCCCTGAGAGCAGGAAGCAGCCAATGGCTGCAGCCAAGGAATGGGACAGCGGGAACAAGTGCAGAAATAAGAAAAGGCAACAGCATTTGAACTGTGCCTTTTTCTTTAATCTTTTTATTATTATTCTTGATTGATTTTAGAGAGAGGAAGAGGGGAAGGGAGAGAGAAAAGAGAAGAGAAACAGGGATGTGTTGTTCCACTCACCTTGCGTTCACTGGTCGATTCAAGCCTGCAACCCGGATGGATGTGGACAACACTCTAACCAACTGAGCTACCCGGTGAGGACTTGAACTTTACCTCTGAGTGAGCAACAGCACCTATGAAAATTGGATGCAAAGAACCTCCAGGTGTGCTCATCGCTGTCTAACGATGCCCCAGGGCCAGGTGTAGCCCTTGTAACGCAGCAAGAGAGGACACGGGGTGTGCTCTGTCCTCCACTGTCACTGAACACACCATCCCAAAACATGCCTCTTCAGCATAAGGACGGTTCTGAGCTAATTGTTTCAAAAAACAGCCTGCCCTGGAGAAGCTCTAAAGTCAGTCACAGTTACCCTTTTGTAAGGGAACTTTTTTTATGGATAGAGGACATCCCCGTTTGTAAGGGTGTCTCCCTCTCTGCAGTACAAAGAGAGAGATGGCTCTGAACACCTGGGGCTCTTACCAAGGGAGGAGGCACTGACCTACCTAACTCTGCACAACAAAACTTACTCTCGTTCAGTATGACTTTTCCTGGCCACCTCCCCTGCACTGACCTCCCGCAGCTTTCCTTCTGCTGCCTCTGGCTGAAGATGGGATTTAAGTCTGAGTTCTAAGCCTCCTCTCTGAGCTACTCATTTTCCCCTGGGTATCTCTTCTGTATACGTAAAGTACACACGTTCATAAACACATTTGCTCTTCTGTTGTGAATGTATCTTTTGTTACAGAGTTCCCTGTAGAGCACTTAGAAGGGTGGAAAAAACATTATTCTGCCCTGGCTGGTGTAGCTCAGTGGATTGAGCGTGGGCTGCGAACTCAAGGGTTGCAGGTTCGATTCCCAGTCAGGGCACATGCCTGTGTTGCAGGCCAGGTCCCCAGGGGGGCCACGAGACAGGCAACCACACACTGATGTTTCTCTCTGTTTCTCCCTACCTTCCCCTCTCTAAAAAAGTAAATAAATAAAATCTTAAAAAATAAACAGCATTATTCTCCCCCCGACCCCCACCACCCTGACCCAAAATGCCCCCTGCAGGCATCCGTGGCCCTCACATCAAGGTCAGCTGACGAGATTTTTCTCTGGAGCCTTCCGTGTCTAGAAAGAGGAGCCTGGGTAGAAAGAGGCAAGAGAGGACACCAACTAGAAATGATTCGGCAGCTTCCTCTGACCTCCAGGAAGAGGGGACCTATAAGGGGTCTGCTCCAGAAAAGTGTTTCTGAGGGTTTGTCTTCGGGACTTGCTCACACTCTCTCCTTGAGCTCTGCCCCTTCCCTCTTCCCAAGGTTCTCGCCTTCCTACAGGCAGGAATCCAGGGTCTGCCAATCATGTGGGTCTGTGGTCGGCAGCTAGACAGACGTGAGCAGAGCAAGGAAGACAGAAAGCCCCGGGCACCCAGCGACCGGCAACACCAGGAAAACAAGGAGCTCACCCGAGCACACTGCTGGTCATGTGGGTTGGACCCCCTGAGCTCCCAAATCACTGGCCAGGGGCAGGAGGGCAAGACAAAGAAGGAGAAGCCCAATAGCCCTGTCACGATCCCATCACCCCTTCAACGCAGAGGGGCAGGGGTGGGTGAGGGGGTGCACAGAGAAAGCGGTGAGGCTCTCGGTTCCTGCAGCTCCCCCTGCGGACGGCCGGCTCTGTGCCTCCTCGCTCTGGCTCCACCGTTACACCCTCCTCCAAAGCCCTTCCTTTCCCGAGAAGCACGGAACCGCCCGCCAGCTGAGAGGGCAGAATCCTCCCGGGGCATCCACGCCGATTCTGTGTTGCCTCTGTTTCTCCCTCCTTTCCTCATAGCGGACTTGAGCGGTTCTTGGTTTAACCTTGTCTCGCTGGGTCTCAAGGTCAGCATGCATCATTCATCACATGGTTAAAGCGGGGGTAGGGGGAGCATGGATTTCGTAAAACAGGCTCTCAGGCTTCTGGGTCAGAGACCTGGGCTCCAGAGTCTGCAAGGGGACCCAGAAATCTGCTTTTGCAACAAATGACTCAACCTATTCGGAAGCTGTTCGTGAAGTCTGAGAAAGTCTAAGAACCAGCTTCTCCGCCCGTTTTGTGAGCTGCTTTGCCCCTCCACAGATCAGGCAGTGGAAGGGGGATGAGCCTGGAGCCAGAAAGTTCTGGGTCACTGGGCCCTCTGGCCAGGGGCTCCCAGATCTGTGGTTTCAGGTAATCTCCACAGCAGGGGTGTCAAACTCATTGTCACCGGGGGCTGCATCAGCCTCGAGGTTGCCTTCAAAGGGCCAGATGTAACTTTAGGACTGTGTAAATGTGACTGCTCCTTAACTAGGGGCAAGGAGCTCGGTGCTGCTGCCGGGTAGAAACAAGGTCCCGGGCTGGATAAAACAAGGTGGAGGGCCGGATTCGGCCTGAGGGCCTCGTGTTTGCCACCTGTGCTCCACAGCAGTCATGTGTGGCCAGGATCATCCTTACCCCGCTTTACGGAGAAGCACGCTCTGCTCTTGGACAGCACCGGGGCTCCTTCCGGCTCTGAGACTCCAGTTCCACGGCAGGAAGTCAGGACACCAGCCTTGACCTTTATGTCCATCACCGTGTGACCGCGGGCAGGCTCTCTTCCCATCCTGGCCTGCAGTTCCCACGTGGGGACAACACAGCAGACCCCATCATCTCAGGGGCTTCTGTGAGGGCTACCTGAAGACGGGTAAACCATGGTAAGGCTTAGTTTTGTTGTAAGGTGGGTGTGATTCGGACTCCTGTCTTTGGTCCCCTGAACTCAGCCTTGACACTGTAAGTGCAGAATCAAATCGCACAGTCTCAATTAAAAAATGAAAGAAAAAAAGGCCCTCAGCGGAAACCCCTCACTGGATTTCAGTGGAGGGGACTGGGCCAGAATGCCTGCAAAGGGGTTAAGGCAGCAGGGCGGGAATGCGGGCGAATCTAAACTAAAGGGGAGTGACCGCAGGAGTGACAGCGAGAGCCCAGGCTGTTGCCTCAGAGGGCTGAAGTACAGACGGTTTATGGCCAGGTCCCACTTTAGCAAAACCACAGCTGCTATTAAGACCCTCAACCACGCCATCAGTGGCTCTGAAACTCAGCATAATGGCTGAACTCTGCCTTATCATCAGAGGGGAGAAGAGCAGTGTGGAAACCGGAGGGGCTAAAATTTCAGCGGCTGCCGGCGTCCCGGAGTTGCTGCACGCTCCCAGAATAGCACGGCCCGGTTCCCGGCAGCCTCGGGCCGCTCCGCAGCTGGGCTTCCGGTGAGGGAAAGTCAAGCCCCAAGTCACACAGGGAACAGCTGGGACTGGACACCGCCCAGAAGCCAGCTGGCCAGCCCAGCCCTGCCGGAGGCACCGTCGCTGGTGAGTGCGGGCACGCTGGCTCTCCCCCCATCAGCTTGGCGTCCTGGCTCTGCTGGAGAGTCAGGGGCGCCCTCAAATCCCAGGCGAGGGGGCAGGTCTTCTGAATGCTGTGGCGTGAACTGTGTGGGCAGCTGGCGAGGCGGGTGCAGGGCTGCGCGGCCCTGAAGGCAGCGCAGGCCGTGGGTGCAGAGAGGACGCGACCACCGGGGCCGGCGGCTGGAGGGGACGGGGCGGAGAGGGAGACACACGGCTCTGTCACAGCCCGAGCAGAGCTGCCTCGGGGCTGGCCGCTGAAGGCGAGGGGCTGGCTGGGCGAAGGGACGGTAGCTGAGAAGGGAGGTTGCCTGCTTGACACCTGGCCCGCTCTGCTGCCGTCGTCCTCTCGTGCAAGCCTGTGCCGATCCTTCATCTATGATTCCCTCGCAAACATATGTATTGGGGCCCCACTGCGGGTAAGGCACGGAGGGGACCCAGAGAGGGGTCAGGTGCACAGCTTTCTGTCAGAGAGCTCATGGGGACACAGGGCATGTGCCTAAACACGCATCAGTAAGGCGGGAAATGTGCCCTGGCCGGTGCGGCTCAGGGGGTCATGTGCTGGCAGGAAAACTGGACAGTCACCGGTTTGATTCCTGGTCAGGGCACAGGCCTGGGTTGTGGGCCGGGTCCCCAGTTGGGGGCGTGCGAGAGGCACCCAACTGATGCTTCTCTCACACGTCAATGTTTCTCTCCCTCCCTCCCCCTCTTTCTAAAAAATAAAAAATATTAAAAAAGAAAGGCAGGAACATAAGAGCTCTACCAGAGATGAGAAGGCGCCTTGGGGGCAGCACAGTGACGTGCGAGGCCAGCGGGGCTCAAACAAATGGGCTCTAACTCGTGGGGAGTCGCTCAGCCTGTACGAGCCTCAGTTTGTGGGTCTGTGAAATGGAGACAAGAATATCGGCCCTGTGGGGCTCAGGGCGTTGTAAAGCTCGAATGCACGTAAAAGACACTTTGGAGAGTGCACGGCGCCCTGCAGGGCTACACTACTGTGGGGTTCGCATAGACAGACTAGCCAGAGACTAGCCAGAACCCCAGAGTGCTTGGCCTGGGGTTCCGGGGGCCAGAGGGAGCCAAGCGTTTGGGGCAGCGGCCAGGCCAAGCCTAGGCCCCGCCCCTCAGAGAAGACTGGTAGCCCCTCTCCGTTCTCTGCGGGTCACCCCACTGACACGTACCGCCCACTTTTGTTGAATAAAGCACCCTCCGAAGGGCTGCCGGGAAGGCTGAGCAGGAAATCTCAGTGAGTCCATTCTCACTGAGCCCCTCACGCCGTTGAGGCCCGATCTCTATTCATGAGGTGTAATTAACAGGGGAAAGCAGTGCTGAGCAGGGGTTGGGGGGCACCCCTGGGAACACAGTGGGGGACAGAGCGCCATGGCGAGGGGTCACCAGCTAACGCTTCTGCGAGGCGTAGAGTGCTTTAAAGGGGGGACTGATTCAGAGAGGCCAAGAGGTGGGCAGCCTGGAGTGAGTGGGGGCAACGTGATTGAAGCCACAGGAAGGCAGTGTAGTGGCCTGACTCAGAGCTGAACTCCAGGCTGGGGCGGCCACTTCCTGTGGGGAGGAGGAGAGATGAGGCTGAGCCCAGGTTGATGCAGGCTGCAGAGGCCTTGAATGCCGGGCCAGGGAGTTCGGTCTTTGACTTAGAAAGGCAGCGGGAGCCAGTGAAGGTGTCGTGAGCAGAGTGGTGGGCGAAGTCACAAATGCCCCCAATGCGAGGGGATTTGCAGGGTGAGTGGAGGTGAGGTAGAAGGTATGCCCACCCCTGCAGTGGTCTCGGATCTGGGGTAAGACTCCCCCTGAAGGTATGGGGGGCCTAAATGCAGCACTGTCTGCACATTTGTGGGGGGAAGGATGGGTAAGCTGAGGGGCCTATATCCTGGACACTCAGCCTTGACCCTGGTTTCTAGAATCTGTCGGTGGCTGGAGGCTGTCCAGACCTGGGCAGCTCTGCAAATCCAGGCTGCTTCTTCCACAGGGGGTTGGTCAGTGGTCACTGAGCCATGGATGCCGAGGGGGAGGTGCAGCTGGGCTGGGCATCAGGTGACATTCCAGCAGGCTCTGTCCAAGGCCCACTTCCGGGTACATTTCCAGAGGGATCATCCATGGGCGGCCGGTTGTGGTGAATGAGTGTTTAACTCACCTGCCCCCGTCCCCTGGCTTCCTGCCTCTTAAGGGGCCATCTTAGTACCCGGGTCCTCTTACAACACCAGGTCACACCTGCTGCTCCAAGCAGACAGTCCCGTGAGCCTGAGAAAAGGACACACAGCCAGACACTGCAACCTGGGCAGTAACCAGTTAACGAGGGGGTGGGGGGAGCAGGGGCCAGCGGAGGGCAAATGCAAAATCTGTTTACCAGCACAGGATTCCAGGCCCCTGTCTGTCAGGGGGCCAAGAGCCCCACCCTCACTCTGCAGGGAACAGTTTTCACTCCACTGGGCCCAGACTGCAAGGCTGGGGGCACTCTACCCCCTGGGAAAGGGGGCCCCCTGCTCCCCAGGAGGAAATGGCCCCTGAAAGAGATTCTGCCAGCTGACCCTGCACTCCAGGACTCCCGCTACCCAGGCAAAAGGGAAGTCCCTCCAGGGAGCCAGCTGCACCCGAGGCGGGCTCCGCCAGGGCCCCAAGCAAGGCCTCTGCTCTGCACTCAGAAGGCAGGGCTCCGCTGGCCCGGGGAGGTGGACTTCCCCGGCAGGCGCTGGGGCTCCCCGCTGCGCAGGAAGGCCTGGTACCTGTGGGCGGGGCAGGTGGGGCAGGTGCAGCACCGTCTCCAAGGCCCCTGGTGTGAGGGGGAAGGTCGGCGTTGGGCTACCCTCTCAGGGCTGCATCTAGACCCTTTCTGCCATCGTTTGGACCACAGAATAATGGGTTTGCGCATCGTTTTACAGCAAGTCATGGGGGTGGCGTCCTACCAGTTTTACGGAGGAGCAAAGTGGGCCTCAGAAAAGTGGAGTGACTTGCCCAGACCACAGAGCTGGCGGATGGCAGAGCTGCTCTTGACCCCTGGGCTTTGTCAGAGCCTTAGACTGTGTCAGGCCAAAGACAGGAAGGAGTCTTCCAAGGAATAAAGGTAGTCTCCACCGGTCGGCGGGAGGGAGACGCACACTCCGTGGGACCGCTTCTCGAAGGGCTATTTCTTAGTGAAAATGGGAGTTTTTAAGGCTTCTGTGCCTGTGGGCTACTCTAATGGGTGAATGGCATTTTCGGGCACAGACGACCCTGTAGGTGGAGCCTTGTAAAGCAACAGCCCCTCCCACAGAGCTTCCCTTTGAGGCCCCCTGTGGCCAGCAGCACCCACCACCTCAGACTCACAGGGCTGCGGTAGGGGGTGAGGCTCTGGGTGTCTCCACCTCCAGTCTCCACCCCTCCGGGGCACAGGCCCCAGGGGGGATGAAGCCAGGGCGCAGGGATCCTGGGGCCCAGGGCCTCTGCCCCAGGGCCTTGCTTTGTTTTGAAGGCAGATCATGTTCCAGAGTGAGATGGGGAGAAAAGGGGACAAGCAAGAGTTCTCAGAAAACTGCCCTACATTCCCAGGGCTACCTCATACAGGGCTGGGGGGCAGAGCCCAGCTGCCCCGGACTCCCAGCGGGTGGCCAGGCCCCGGGTCCCCCAGCCTTCCCCCTGCCTGCGCCTCCAGCATAGGTGGAGACTTGCTTCTTGGGAGAAGTCTCTTTGGGTGAAGGGGTGCCCACAGCTTGAGAGTGAATTGTGAGGGACCCACAATCCATCTGTGTCTCCATGAGGTCTCTTAGACCAAGTCCCAGCCTCCCCGACCACTTACTTCCCTCACACCTTTCCCCCTCTCAGAGCTAGCTGGTTGCACATGCTAATGAACGACCCCTCCCCGCAAACTGATTTCCGCATTACTTGCCCCGTTAATGAACTACAGCACAAGGCCAGAGTGGCTGATCTGTCAGGCTTAGGTCAGCCCGCCGATCACCCTTCCACGGTGGGCACCCCGCCGCTGGGACCTTACAAGCTCTGCACACCCTGGCACGGAGGCGCGGGGTGGGGGTAGGGGGTGCAGTTAAGGCGGGGAGACCAAAGGCACAACTCCGCAGCAGAATTACGCTCTTCCGCGTCATATTTAAAAGAACTGAAACAATTCAATCTTCATTTCCCGGCCCAGTCCACGAGGAGCAAGGCACAGAAGAGGGACAGGTTCTAGAAAAACCAGCGCCCCACCACCAGCTTGGGCCGTTAAGCCAACACTCCCTCCGGTGTCCGAAGGGCCGGTGTGAAAGGGGAGGAGCCGGCCTGAGGTTTATCGCTCAGGCGGCTCGGAGTGATTCACCGAGTTAGACTCCTGGTTGTCATAGGTTGAGGCACTCAAAACAAACAGCCCCGGAGGTACCCCTCCCCCCACCTTGCCAGCCCCTGGCCTGTGACCAGCTGCCACCCCTCCTCCCCCACTGAGCCCGCTTCCCCCTTCCCCCCACCCCCCACCGGCGTTCCAGGCTGAGCACACACGCCCTGCCACCGGCTGGCTCCCACCGCGCACCTCTGGCGATCCCCCAGGCAACTGGGCGTCACGAGAACCAGCACCCCGGAGACCCAGCGCCCTGCCCTCCCTCCGTGTCCCTTGGGCCCCGGTCAGGCCCAACAACCGCTCCTTCCCCGGCGCGCTGCGATCCCGCCGGGCCTCCTGCCGGTGCTAACTAGGCCCCGCTGGGCGCCCCGGACAGCGCAGCCCACCTCGCGCAGAGCTCGCAGTCCCGAGGGACGGCTGGCAGCTGGAAAATCTCCTCTTGTTTACTAGGCTGGGGAGGTCCCAGTCTGGACTCGCGTCCTCAGCTCTGCGGTTCCCTTTCTGCTGATTCCTGGGGCCAGAGGGAAAAGGTGGCAAACCGCTGATCCAGCCCGGGGGGCTGGGAGCGGACGTGGGGCGTGGAGAGAGCCGAAGGTACCCGAACTCGTGGAAAAGTCCCCAGGCAATGGGAGGGACAGGACTCGGGGTTAGGACTGAGGGCCCCGCAGCGCAGAGACCTCTGGGGCCGGGTTAAATACCCTGCCTAGGGGAACCGCAGCGTGAAAGCTAATTAGGACAAGTCGGAACAGGGACCTGGGACGCGGCTGGAGAAGCGCACGCTCCGAGCTGGCTGGAGTCTGGGCTGGTCGCTGGAAACCCAGGTGCGGGTTAGTCAGGTTCGGGACGACGTTTGCTCACGGTCCCGAGTGGTTCTGAGCTCGGCCCGCTGCATTAGGTGCGCGCACTTCTGTGTCCACGTCTGCAAGCTCGGGGAGGGGGGGGCACAGAAGATGTGACAAAGGCGTACTTTGTGTCTGAGTGTACTTCTCACTCCAGCCCAGAGCGGTGAGCTGTGTCCGGCGGTTGTCTCACGGGAGAGCCAGGACGAAGGTGACAAAGGTTAGGTGTTCACCACAGAGAGACTCACCAAGGTGGCCCCAGTGCGAGTCCCTGCGCGCGCGCGCACTGATACGTGGGGGGAGAGAGCCCGCCCGCGAGGTGCGCTGGGCTGTACCCAAACCGCTTTCCGGAGAGAAAGCCAAGTCCAGAAACTGAGTGCGCGTAAGTGTGCGCGCACCCGCGCGCGGGGGCGTGGCAGCAAACAGCAACAACCCACTGGCGAGCTCCGCCAGAAACTCCGATCTCCCTCCCCTGCCGGAAAGTGCGACTAGCTGGAGCCTGGAGGAGGCCTGGAGGTGAGTCGGAGGGGGAGGGCCGGGCGGGCTTTGTTACAGTGTAAACCTTGTGCACACACCTGGAGCTGCGGTCGCCGGATCAGCGCCTGAATGGAGGTGATGTCACGGTGATTCAGGAGCCGGCCCACCCTCGCCCAGAGAAAGGAACCCGGCGCAGGGTGAGGCCAGTGTGAGAGAGAGCGACTCAGCTCTGGCCAGCTCAGCCCCGGTCGGGGGAGAGGCAGGCCCCACACCTCGACCCCTCGCCCGGGCCCAGCCACCCGAGGCCAGGGCTGGGCCTGGCCCCCGCGCCCTGCGCAGAGTCCCTCCCACCTCCGCCTGCGCTTCGCCTGGGGCAGGAGTTGGCCCCAAACCTCGCTCGCCGCGCCGGAGCAGGGCGGGTGGCGCGTCCCAGGTAAGGACGGCTGCCTTCCCTCTCGTCCTCCTCTCGGCCGCCCGGAAGAGTTGGCTTGGACTCGCGGGGAGTGGACGAGGGCAGAGGGAACCTGGGAGCGGAGGACACCGCTCGAACTGTGCTCGGTCGCAGAAACTTTCCTAACCGGACCCTGCCAGGGACTGGGGGGTGGGGAGGAACCCGGCGCGGCGACTCCGAGCAGGATGGCGGGGAGGAACTTCACATTCGGGGTCTCCAAGGTGTGCCCTCCCTAGCCCCACTGCCTCTGTGAGAATCCACCGTCAATGTGGGCCGTTGTCCTTTATGCTGCCCGCTACGGTGCACAGGGAGGGCAGGTTTCTGTGGCCAGAGGAGGTGGGGAAAGAGGCTGGCTGTCCGGCTCCTTCGGTTCCGAAGGAGTGTAGGCGCAGAACCCAGCGGGGGCAGGGGGAGGAGTGTATGGGGATCGCTCTCTGTTCCTGCCCGAAGTTTGGGACTTCAGGCGATCAAAGAGCTTCTGCTTCAGGCGGCGAGGCCTCTAGATCCCTTCTCTCCTCCCCCACCGTGAATGACTTTTCCAGGGCCCTTCCCAGCTGCAGAGGTCGAGTAGCGCCCCTAACCCCCAGACCCGCAGTTTTACACCCAGGAAAACCCAGCCACTTAAGGGCTCCACAGCCTTGATCTAAAGCACAGGGGCCAGAATCTGTGGAGACCCAGCAGTCGTGCTCCTGGAGTTCCCCCTCCCGGCTTTGAGCCTTCACGTGAGGCTGGGGGAGGGAGAGCGATGGGGGTGGGGCGCATTCCAGAGTGACATTTCCTGAGCAGAGCCTTGGATGGGGGACTTCCAAGTTTCAGAATGCTCAGGGACTTCTGGCCGCAAAGGCGCACCTTTGGTGTGCAGGTCTAGGCTGGGGTTCCAGCAAGCGCCCTTTGCCTCCCTTCCCCCACCCGCCCCCACCTGGGCAGGGAGGTAGCTCCTCAGGGGCACCGGCTTTGCAGGTCCAGAGGAAGGAAGAGATGGATGGGAGAAGGGGAGGCGGCGGGAAGGCTGTCAGTGGGTCCATCCATCTCTCCTGACGGAGCGCTGAGTGGTGGCGCCGGGGAGGAAGGAGGATACGCTGTGGCATTCCTGGGCCAGCACAGGTGCCTCCCACGGGGACCTCTCCAGGGTCACGGCCCCCTTGAAGGTAATCTGGCTGTGTGCCGTGTCTCTCTGCACTCCTGAGCCGGGGACACAGACCGGGCGGCCAGGCAAAACCCAAGGTGCTCTTTCCAGGGTGGCTCACAGGCCTTTGTGTGGGTTGGGGGAGGGGAGGGAGTTGGTGGTTCTGGGAAAGCTGAGGGCCCCGCTGCCGCATCCTTGCTAGGTGAAGCCAGTGGGGGCCTTGAAACCACTGGCGCTCCTGGGGCCTCTCTGCTCCCCCGAGGGGGGACAGAGGGCAGGAGGGGGCTCTGGAACTGGATCGGGCTGAGTAGCTGAGCCTGGGGAAAGGCTGGTGCCAGAGGTGATTAAAATATTTGTAGGACTGGTTCCAGGGAGGTGGAGCATCTGAGGCAGGCGCTGGGCTGCAGCCGTGGTGTGGGGGATCTCCTGGGGCGGGAGGGTCGCCTCCTCGATCCCACTGATAACTTTATAAAGCCGAAGACGGCTCTCCAAAATGAAAGAGGCAGGGCTGGTATGGGAGCAGTGGGCACTGAGTAGGGCCGGTGAATCATCTTCACATGCCTAGGGTGTTCAAGGCACTGCATGAAATGCTGCCGGGGACCCGTGTCGTTTGCCAGTCTCAGACCTTAGAGCCTGGAGGGCAGACGTGTGTGCACTGGTCTCAGAAGACTCAGCCTAGAGGTGGAGGCTCCAGGGGCCCACGGGAGTGAGAGTCTCGGGCAGAGCTGAGTCCGTTTCATTGACGCCCTTACCCCTTCGGTCTTAAAGCGGGGCATCACTGACTGGCTGAATCTGGACTGCTGGACATCAAACTCTTCTGAGTTTGCTTTACTAAGTCTCCTGCTGGCTTCTGGGGATCGCTGTCCTAGGCACTGGACAAGAGCCAGGTCCGACCTGGCCCAATTTCCCCACCCGAGTTAGTGTATTCTTGTCTCCCCACTCGTCCTTCCGTTTACCAGGAAATCAGAGACATGAGCCGTGCCAGGTGGGAATGGTTGGTTTCATCCGGGGCTGGTGAGGTGCAGGGCGGCAGTTACCTGGATCGGGGAGGAAGGGCAGCCAGGCTCCTGTCCCCTTCCTTGGAAGTCCCCATGTCGGTGGGGCTCCCAGAGGCGAGACTTGAAGCGTGTGGTCCAGGACCAGCAGCAAAGTTCAGAGAAAATCGGGGTGAGGGCTGTGAAGCTTCTCTGGCCTTGGCCCATGTGCCTGTGAGGTGCTGGGTTCTGGGGGGCTAGGGAGACAGGCAGGTGTGGGTCTAAGAGCAAGGTGGATCCAGGGGTGTGGCATATAAGAGCCCTGGCGTGGTATTTCAGAATGACGTGGCTGTTACAGACTCGAACTAGTAGTAGCAAAGGCATAGTGTCCTTTCCCCAACATCCCACAGGATCTCTCAGAGCTGCCCATTATGGCTCACCTTTGGTCTCGATCTCTAAACTGGGCAAACATGTCCTCAACAAATCAGTCGCCTGTGCGTTGCGCCAGACTCAAATCCTAAAGCACAACCCACCGATGCCGCTCTTTGGGCAAAGCTCAGCCTCCGGTGGCTCCCCTTTGCCTTTAGAATCGCGCTCCGAACTCCCTCCCTGGGGCGTTTCTAATCTGACCTGAGCTAGCCGCTTGGTTCCTACGTGGTGAACTTGATGGACGGTCTCCGCTCCATCCCTTCTGACCCTTCAGCCGGAAGAGCTTCTTCTCTCAGCTTCTGTAGCAGAGGTGAAATCTAGTGTGTGGCCCTTTATGCTTCCATGTGTACTTTCCTCGTAGACCTATCTTATCTGTCCCATTAGATTTTTAAAAAAAATTTTATAAGACTTTGTTGAGCCAAACTGATGACATAGCTGCGTGGCAAGATGTTAAATGCTCTGTCTCCTAGTAGAGTTTTAAAGACCATCGAGTCAGGGACCGTGTTTGTTCCGCTTTGTACTTTGCAGAGTTTTGAGAACAACTGGGCCTTGGCCCCCAGGTGCATAGTAAATATTTGCAGATTGGAGTAATTGCCTGTTCTAAACCGGCAAGAAGTGCCAGAAGAGGCACTCGAAGGTGTTCAGGCGCCGGGAGGCTAAGCCTGGGTGGCCGTTGTCAGGGTTCAGTTCCGTATCTCCCAACGTTCCCCCAAATTCTGGCTGCTGTGCCGTGAGCCAAGGATGCCCAGTACGGGACTGGGTGCTCTGGGTGCTGAGGGTCCCCTACCGTGTTATCTGTAAGTTACCTCCTGGAGCGCTCCAGCCTTTCTCCTCGCCCGTTGGCCCTGCTCCCTGACTCTTCTCGGTCCTACACGTGTAAGTGCCAGTGCGTGTGCCTTATTGGTCTGCGATTCCACGAAGTCCCCCGCAAAAGCCTGTTTAAGTGGCAGCGTAGGGGAACATGGTTTTGCATCGGAAGTCAGAAGGAATAACCGTAAACATCACAGTGCCAGTTATTTAGGAAAACAGTAGCAACATTCACGTCAAAATGTTAACTTATTGAGTTGATGGGAGATCACTTCCTAAGGTGTATAAATGCCAGTCACGATGTTATACACCTGAAACTTACATAATAGGGTGTGGCAACTGGGATGGAAAAATAATTTAATAAACCCAGTTAGTGGGAAATGCAAGCTTACTTGAACGATGAGGAGGCAGCCAAGAAGGCTGATACCTGATCTGTTTTCAAGGGGCATGCTGGATAGCTTAAAGGATGTCGAAAATACATCTTTATTATGTCAGTTTCACTTTTCTTTTTCCTACGTTAGTAGTAGGGTCCTTTCATTTAATTATGGAGAGACAGTTTATATCAACTGAGACGTAGGATTTTTGTCTGCCTGTTGGAAATTCAGTAACCAGGACCCTGGCCAATGTGGCTCAGTTGGTTGGAGCATTGTCCCAGAACCAAAAGTTCGTGGGTCCTATTCCCCATCAGGGCACGAACCCAAGTTGTGGGTTCGATCCCCAGTCGGGCATCTACAAGAAGGCAGCCAATCAATGTTTCTGTCATATCAATGTTCTCTCTCTCTCCCCTTTCCCCCAGCAATGATAAAATGCCTTCAGGTGAGGGTTAAAAAATGGAAAGAAAGAAAAAAAAGAAATTAAGTAACCAGGAATGGTGAAAATATAAGAGGTGAACTGCAAAAAAGGAGGGGAAGAGGTGGGGAGGAAAGAGTTGGCTCATGTCGTTCCATTGCCAGCCACTAGTGGTCACTATCAGCCCAGGAAAGCTTGGTTGCTGTCTTTCTGGAGAATTCCCCGGGCCCACGAGGTAAGAATAGCCAGGGTTATCATCAGTTATTTGAACATGTGGAGTGATTAAAATGTGACGTACCTGTGTTTCCTAGAATTTTGGAATGTATAACTTACATATTAAAGCATTTAAATTTTCTGTTCTCCCAAAGAAAGGTAAAGCCTTTGATCGGAAAGCTCACTCAATTTGGTCTTGAATTCTCTTAGCCTGCCCCATTCCTCACCTCCACCTCGTCCAGGAAAAATCCAGGTGGTGCTGAGCGCGGGGTTCTGGTTTCCTTTGGCGCAGCTGCTCTCCAGGACTGGTTGAACGAGTGGATAGAGTAATAAGTTAGCTTCCTGGTGTGAATAAAAGACATTTTTCTTGCTTTTAGCTACAGTGCTTTAAAGTGTTTCCTTATAGCTGGATTCCTTTGGGTTTTGCATTGCCCTTGCCTGGTTCTTGCTCTTAAAATGTTAATGCCCCTTAGGAGAATTTTTGCATTAAGTTATTAACTCCCTAGCCGGGAAATTATTTTATTCCGAGACTTCAGCAATTGAGCTGGACAAAGAACTGTGGATTCTGAGGAGAGGCTTTGGCACTGAGAGTAGGAAAGTGACAGGCAGGAAAGGAAGTGGGAAGGAGGAATCACAGGAAGTGCCGATAAGTATCTAGTACGACTTTCCGGCTCTTCATTCTTTTTTTGGCTGCAAGCACCTGTCACAGGTGCTTGTTAAATGCCTGCTGAATGAATGAATGATGGACTGAGTGAACTTAGGGCTGATTCACCATGGACTTAGGCACGCCACGGACAGAGTGTGGGGGCATGGTGTCTGGCCTGCTGAGCTCTGGGAGTCTCGGAGCGAGACAGGAAGTGCGGAATGGGTGGCATGCTTGGTTTTGACTTGCTCGTAAACCCCCTCCCCCCCACCCTAGCTATGAGACCTCAGGGAAAATTTGAACCTAGGTTATGGTTGGTGAGGAGTGGGACCTGAAAATTCAATGACAGTCTCTTTCTCTTCCACGACTACGAATGGGATGGCAGACAAATGGGCTTCATCTCCTTTGCCTCTCTGGTCCATTCAATGCCTCCCAGGAGTTCCGTGTTAAGAAGGATTCTGAAGCCCGGGGGACAATCTCAGGATCCAGTCACACTGTCCGCCCTGGTTCAGGATCAGGGAAGCTGCACCCGTGTCAGAGTCTGACTTTGGAGGACTGATCTTGCCTTTTCTCCCTCTGTCTGTAGGGACCCAGTGGGAGCCTGGCCCGGGAGCCAGGATGGCCACCCTCGGAGCCTTGCTGACATGCCTGGGAATGCTCCTCTCTCTGTCCCCGGGGACGCAGGCCCAGAGCCATGCGCCCCCTGGCTGCAGCCCGGACCTCAACCCCCTCTACTACAACCTGTGTGACCAGTCTGGGGCGTGGGGCATCGTCCTGGAGGCGGTGGCGGGGGCGGGCGTTGTCACCACGTTTGTCCTCACCATCATCCTCGTGGCCAGCCTCCCCTTCGTGCAGGACACCAAGAAGAGGAGCCTTTTGGGGACCCAGGTGTTCTTCCTGCTGGGGACCCTGGGGCTCTTCTGCCTCGTGTTTGCCTGCGTGGTGAAGCCCGACTTCTCCACCTGCGCCTCCCGGCGGTTCCTCTTCGGAGTCCTGTTCGCCATCTGCTTCTCCTGCCTGGCGGCCCACGTCTTCGCCCTCAACTTCCTGGCCCGAAAGAACCATGGGCCCCGGGGCTGGGTGGTCTTCACCGTGGCCCTGCTGCTGACCCTGGTGGAGGTGATCATCAACACGGAGTGGCTGATCATCACGCTGGTCCGGGGAGGGGGCGAGGACCGCCCTCTGCGCAACGGCAGCGCCGGTGGGGCGGCGGCCTCCCCCTGCGACATCGCCAACATGGACTTCGTCATGGCGCTCATCTACGTGATGCTGCTGCTGCTGGCCGCCTTCACGGGCGCCTGGCCCGCCCTGTGTGGCCGCTTCGAGCGCTGGCGGAAGCACGGCGTCTTCGTGCTGCTCGCCACGGCCACCTCCATCGCCATCTGGGTGGTGTGGATTGTCATGTACACCTACGGCAACCGGCAGCGGGACAGGCCCACCTGGGACGACCCCACGCTGGCCATCGCCCTGGCCGCCAACGCCTGGGCCTTCGTGCTCTTCTACGTCATCCCCGAGGTGTCCCAGGTGACCAAGGCCAGCCCGGAGCAAAGCTACCAGGGAGACCTGTACCCCACCCGGGGCGTGGGCTACGAGACCATCCTGAAGGAGCAGAAGGGCCAGAGCATGTTTGTGGAGAACAAGGCCTTTTCCATGGACGAGCCGGCCTCAGGTGGGTGGCGGGGCCCCTCCCCCTTCCTCCCTGTCCTTCGCTGCAGGGCCAGGGAGGGGCTGGTCCCCAGCGAGTCTCCTGAGATTTAGCTGTAGCGTTCTGCCTTGAAGTCCCTAAATTCCTTGTTTAAGGTACTTTTTACTATAGTTACATAATTCGTGAATACACTTTCACCATAAAATGTCAAACAGGACACATCAAAGTTTTCTCCCCACCGTTTCCCCAGTTCCACCCGGTTCCTTCCTGTTCCATCCCCAGAACTGACCGCTGTTGTTGGGTATTTTGTCTCCGTGCGTCTCGGTTGCCTCATTGGTAAACTGAGGATGAGGACGGATCCTGCTGCAGGGGATTCTGGTGAGGATTGGTTAATGCAGGCACCCGGCACTCGGCAGGTGCTCGGGCAGTATTAGCTGTTAGCTGTGTGCGCGTTACTGTTGTTTTATGATTATTATCATCTTCCTTCCAGAGCTTGTCTCTCTGTTATGTGCATATTCCTAGTCATCTTAGTTTCCTTTAAAAGTCTCTTCAGTTCGTTGATTTTAAAAGGAGAGAGGGAGAGAGACAATGAGTGGAACATCGGTCTGTTGTTCCACTTATGGGTGCATTTGTTGGTTGATTCTTACATGTGCCCTGACCAGGAATCGAACCCACAACCTTGGCATATCAGGATGATGCTTTAACCAACTGAGCTACCCGGCCAGGGCTAACCTTCTTTCTTTTTAACAGAAGCACTCATGCTATATACCATTCTAATAAGCAGCACCCACTACCCAGCCAGCTGGGCCCCGAGCTCCTGCCCAGGCTCTTTGTTCATGGGACAGGCTTTCCTGGCAGCTCGGTGGTCCGGCGGAAGAGGCAGGAAGGGGAGTGAAGCCTTTGCAGTGTGTGCCAAGCCCTCACCCCGTCCCTCAGCCCCGTGCCCCCAGGGAGGGGCTTGGGAAGCAGGAGCGGAGATGGCCCTTCTCCCGGACAAGGAGCCTTTCCCTAGTGCTTGTAAACTGTGAGGACCACTAGCACTTACTGGGCACCTGCTACGTGCCAGGCACTGTGCGTGTGCTTTCCTAGCCAGCTGGCGACAGCCCCTCCGTCTGGCATGACCCAGAAGGCCAGAGGTGCAGCCTCAGAACCCTGCCCCCACCCGGGCTGTGCTCATCGAGATCTTCCGGGGCCAAAGCCCTTAGCTGCCTGGTTGTCCAGTGCCAGCGCCAGGGCCCGTGCTGGAGGTCCAACCCTGAAGTTCCAGGACCCAAGAACTGACTCCCTGCCTCTTCTCTGCACACCGAGGTCCCATAATCTCTGCTTTGGGGACAGGAGTGACCTTCGTCCTGCCAGGCACTGACCTTTGATCTGCCCCCCAGGGTGGCTCCCGGCCTGTGCAGAGTGGGGCCAGTTGAGTGTCCGTGAGCTGGGGGGATGCAGTTGATGAGGCCGGCCGGAGAGAGGGGCTCGTGGGTTGGTGTTGGGAGGCACTCCGGCCACCCCCACCTCTGCTCCTACCTGCGTGTGTTTGTCAGGGCCAAACAGTCCCCAGCCTTTGTCCTCTCGAGGCAAATACTGCTGGGAATGTGACAGTTTTTTTTTTTCCAAATGGAAAAATCAATCGAGTGAGCCCAGCATGTAGAAGCCCTGTGTGGTTGTGGTCCCTCAGAGTTACAGGGCCAGCAGCCTGCCACAGACAGACAGACAGATGGACATCCAGGCCCAGGCCGCTCCCGGGGCCTGGGGTCAGTCAGCAGGTTTCCTTCGACACCCTGGGAGTGCCCAGCAGGGGGGAACAGATCAGGAAACCCAACACTCGAAAGGAGGCTCGGGAAGGATTCTGCAGCCGAAGCAGCGCTGGAACTCACCCAGGGGCCGAGGGCTGTGGGGCGTCAGCACCCAGCTCTGCCCCTGGGGTCTGGGGCTATGGGGTCTCTGCTGTACTTACCCCAGCGCCTGGCCACTGGCCCACGGCCCTGGAGGCCAGAGCCAGAGGCCGGCCGTCTTGGAAGGCAGCCGAAGCCGGTGCTCCCCTCGTGGCCTCTGGCCCTGGAGGGCGGATGGGGATGTGAAAGTTGCTGACGGTGTTTTTCTGAACTGACAGATGAAGGGGGGGGTTCCTACACTGCAGGAAAGCCCGCGGGGAAGGCAAGCGGTGTCACGGCTCCCCGCGCATCCGAACAGAGGGGTGTTGGGTTCTGCAGGGGCCCCCACACCCACACAGCCTCACCCCCCAAGCTGGCCACCCTGGCTGGGCTCCCTCCCGGTTTGGATGTTACCCCTGGGCAGCCTGGTCCTCTCCCCCGGCCCTGCCCCGGGAACCTTGCTCTCAGCTGGGAAAGGCAGCCAGCTGCCTGGCCCTCACCCCTCTCCTGTGTTTCCCTGCAGCCAAGAGACCGGTGTCGCCGTACAGCGGGTACAACGGGCAGCTGCTGACCGGCGTGTACCAGCCCACCGAGATGGCCCTGATGCACAAAGGCCCGGTGAGTGGGCCCGCGTCCCCCGGCCCTGCCGGGCGCCGCCTCGCTCAGCCTCTGTGGGCCGGTGGAGGCCGAGTGGTGGGTGCGGGGCAGGGTGCAGGTGGCGGGGAGGAGGCAGGCGTCCCCATTTGAGGAACCCAGAGCCCCAGCTCCCCATGCCCTTTTCCTGGAGTTGACGTGCCCACTGTCTTCAGTTACCTTGTGGGGGGTGCCTGCCTGCCCCGCGCCATTGGGGTGTCACACATTAACTGGGACTGTGCGCGGTGGGGACTGCTGGCTGAGCTCTCCGAGCCAGCCAGTGGGAGCTGCCGGCTTCCTCGGAAGAAGCTTGGGGAGAAACAAAGGAGGGCCAGCTGGGCTGGGTGTCATTCTCGGGGTGGGGGGGCTCCAAAGGGAAAGAGGAGGAAGTAGCAGGTCTGGGTGGGCATTGACTTCCACCACAGCTGCCTCAGGGGACGCTCCCCTCCCCCCACGAGCCGGCAGCAGCCCTCACACCTCCCCTGGGTTCTGGAAGCCAGATGCTCCATTAGCAGCGGGAGGGGATGGGAACAGGAAGAAGGTGGGTTAGATTCACTCACTCCTTATATGTTCCTGCTCCGGGGCTGGCAGACACCGTGGGGAGAGGGCAGGGAGCCGGAGAGGGCAGTGACCGCCTTGGCAGGGTGCTGGGAACAGGAAGGAGGGCGGTCAGCGGGGTGGTGTTCTCATCCCCTCCCGCTGGGAGCCCGGGGCAGGGTGAAGCTGAGGTCTCTGAAACGTCCAGCCCGGGCCCGCCGTCTCCCTCAGCCTGAGCCTGCGGCCACCGGGAGCCGAGCCCACACCGGACACCCCTCCCTCTCTGGGTGGGGGGTGGGGGAGAATCCGGACTAACAGTGATTCTCCAAGTGCAGCCCCAGAACTTCAGCACCACCACCGCTGGCACCTCGCTGAAAATGCACATCGGGCAGGGCCAGCGGATGGAGGCACCGGTGGTCGGCATCTTCCGTGGCCTCACCTTGCTAACGTGGAGTCTGTCTCACCCACCCAGGGGTGCGGGCGCGGCTGAGATAGTCCGGGACTCAGCCGCACACCCGGGTCCGAGAACGCCCCTGGAGATGTCCCAGGAGCCTCCAGGGCGGGGGTTTGGTGGCCGCTCTTTCCCTCGGGAAGGCAGGTGGGGCCAGGGGCCAGGGACCCTCAGGACCCTCTGAGCCCTCAGCCCTGTCTCACCTGCACAAGAGCAGGACCGCTGCGGCTCCACCCAGGTTCCAGGCAGCGAGCCGGGGCTTTAAGTCTCCAGTGAGGCTCCTAGATAAGGAATACCTGGGCACGTCCAGCGCCTGACACAAGCCGACCTCGGCCGGGCGCAGGGGCCGCTGTGACGCTGTTGTGGCAGGCAGGACCAACAGGGGGACTCCGGCGAGAGTCTCAAGGAAGGGAGGCTGGGAGCTCCAGAGAGGTGAGGGTCGCTCCGTGTGCTTCCCCCAACACTGGGCGAGAGGTGTGAGGGGCAGGAGGGCGCCGAGAAGAGGCTCCTTCCGAACGGGCCAGGTGTAGCCCAGGAGCGTCCTTGGGGCCTCACTCACAGGCCCGGAGGCCTGGCCCTCTGCAGGGAGAGAAGGGGCTAGAGGTCAGAGGTCAGAGGTCAGCCCTCCGGTTCCAGAGGCAGCGTCCTCTGACTCAGGCCGACCTGGGGGAGGGGGAGCGGGGGAGGGGTGCCGGCCCGCAGAGCCCCGCAGGAAGCCGCGTGTTTGTGCAGCCGTGAGACCGCCTGCTCTTCCTTCCAGTCCGAAGGAGCCTACGACGTCATCCTCCCCCGGGCCACCGCCAACAGCCAGGTGATGGGCAGCGCCAACTCCACCCTGCGGGCCGAAGACATGTATGCAGCTCAGAGCCACCAGGTGGCCACTCCGTCGAAAGATGACAAGAACTCTCAGGTCTTTAGAAACCCCTATGTGTGGGACTGAGTCGGCGCCAGGGGGCGGCTGGCAGGTGTGGGGAGGGCCCTGGGGACCTGGCCTGGGCCAGGGACTGCCCGAGAGCCCCGGGCCCTCCTGCTCCCCGCGCCCCCTCGATGGCTCAGGGCAGCACGTGCCTCAGCTGGGAGGCCCCCCTGTTGGCCGACGTTCCGGTGGGTGCCCCAGGTGCCCCCACCCGCCCTCAGTGTTCGTGGAGTCGAGGAGCCAACCCCGCTCCGTGCCAGGGTCTCCTTCAGCTAAATAGTGTTCTCCTTGGGGCGGCGGCCGGTCAGCACCTGCATTCTCCAGGCGTTGGACAGACTCCTGCAGCCTTGAGAGATTTCACAGGCGCGCTCTGCCCTGGGTCTTGCTCCTCTGTGAGGAGCAGGGTGCCTAATAAACACTCTTCTGCTTTAGTAACCCTTCCTCTGGGGACGTCGTTTCTGACCCGGCTCTTGGTTTCCCAATGAACTGCTCCTCCGTGGCCTGTGGGTGGCTCCTTCCTCCGTCTCCCTCCACGTCCAACTCAGGGGAGAGCGGCCGTGGGTTCTCCTTCCGGGCAGCGAAGTAGCTGGTGACCCCCCCACCCCCACCACTGCCCCAGTGAAGGAAGGATTCTTGGGCTGAGCCGGTGTCTCTGTCGTGTGTGAGCAGAATGAACTTCCCGGTCAGCACCTGTCTGGGGGGCTAGTGCAACATCTGAGCTCGTCTGAAATCGGGCAGCTCTCCTCTGGGACCCCCCCCGCTGGCCAGGTGGGGGGACGGAGCAGGGAAGGCGGAGGCACCAGCAGGCATATCTGCAGGCGGCGTGCGTAAGGGGAGGTGGGTTAACTTCAGCCTCTCAATGGGGACGGTGGTTCAGATCCTTTAGGGGGCAAGGCGGAGAATCACTCTGCTCCATGCTCTCCTGTCGCTTTACAGAGAGGGTTTACAAAGGCACCGAGGGTCAGACCACGTTGTGGCTGGCTTCTCCCCTGGGCAGGAATGATTAAAATGCCACTTGGGTCTCTCCTTCGCGGGCAGAGCCTTTCCACCCCAGCTCATTGTCATCCTCGCGGCTGCCCCGAAAGATGGGCAGGACAGTGTCCTTAGCAGAGCTAGAAATCCCAGAACCGTTCCCATGTTAGGGTTAGACTGGGCTCTAGGGGAAGTTAGGGTGTGGCTCCCCGGCCTCCTCCCTCAGGTCAGCAAACCGACCCTCCGAGCCTACTGGGCCTTTGGACGTGGCCAAGCCCGGCTGGGTTTTCTCGAGACCCGGACTTCCTGCGGCCCCGGGTCAGCCAGCGGCCCCGGGGGCCTGGGCGCGGACCAGCGGCGGCGCCCTGACCCTTGGACCCTGGCTCAAGCCCGCCCCTCCCAGGCTTGGGAACGTTTCTCCCCAAGTAGCCAGAAGCTATTTTCTGACACCGGTTGTAGGAAAAAAAAATGTTCTGTTGAAAGGGAGTGAAAGGTTGCCGGAAGCAAAAAAAGAAACTTTGCCCAAGCGTTTCCTTTTATGTCAAGTTGACCAGCTCCCCCGGGACTCCAGCCCCGATTTTAGTATAAGCCAGTAGCACTTGGGCCCCGAGCACGGGGTCCCCTTTGACTGTTGCTCTTTCTGGTTACTTTAGGCTCAGTCCCCGCAAAGTAAAACGAGATGGTAGACGCCCTGTTCCCTGGACTGCACGTCGCCCTGATGCCCTCACTCCTCTGTGTCCTGGCTGGGCACAGCCCCGCACCTTCCCTACCCCCGTCATTGGACCTGGGAGGGCCTGAGGCCACCGATCTGGAGCACTGGACCAAGTGGGGGGCTCTGTGGAAACCCGAGGCTTATGGCTGGGGCCCTGCCCCGCATCTCCTGGTCCCCGAGTGGTGGAGGCCGCAGGAGCTGTCTGCAGACCTGTCTGCCTCCGTCGCCCTCGTGACAAACTCCCCCCACATCCCAGCCCTTGTGTCCTCATGCTGTGGCTGTCCAGATGGCCATCCTCAGATGCCCCTGTCTTCACACCACGGGCCTTCCTGGCCACTCTTAGTGTCCAGCATTAGCTGTCCCCCTCCGCGCCTGGGTGAATCGAGGACAATCTCTGGAGCCGTGCCGTGGCAGAAGTTGGCCCTTGCCTTTCTCACCTGGGCCTTCTGCCACCCGCTGCATGAACTGTGGGAGGCCACGAGCTGGGGCAGAGCTCACCGAGGCCTGGACAGACCCTGCTCCTCCGCACGGCCGGCGGCCTGGACCCGAGTCCCCGCTGCACCACCACCCCACACCCTCCCGCCTGCAGGGAACTGGGTTCCGTCAAGACTCAAGACGGAGGCTGGGGCTGCATTCTCAGGGACCAGCTGAGAGTCCTGGACCACGAGGACTGGGGCCTAGACCTCTTCCGGGACAGACCTGCGGGACGTGGGGAGGCCGCTTAGGGAAGCGGCGTCCAGGACTGAACGCTGCGCCGTTTCCTGATGGGCAGGGGAAAGGCTTCTACCTCACCTCGGGCACCTTCCTGGGCTGGGCCTGCTCTCCTCACCCAGGACATGCTCCAGAGGGCCCCGACGCCACCCAGGGAAGTGGGGGACGTCCCCGGGACCTGCGTGATGCTGACGCCAAGGGCCCAGGTGTGCACAGCTCCCGATTTGTGGGCACATCCCTGGAGCATCGTCACCCCAGCTTTGACCTGCCCTCTGGTGCCAGGCAGAGCTGGTTCATCGGTGGGGGGGGATTGCCCCGGGCGTGCCCCTGCAGCTCGGTTCTTAGCCCGGTGTCACCTCTGGGTGCTGAGAAGAGGGTGAGGACGAGAGCAGCGAGGGGAGATGGGTCGTGCCCAGCCTTGCCCTGTACTCAGTCCTGCAGTGGCTCCAGTGCCACCCTCCTGCCCCCAGCAGCCTGTGCCTTTGTCACCGGAGCATTTCTCCAGAGCTGAATGGGGCGAACGGGCCCTGTAGGTGAGAACAGGGCTGTACACCCAGCATGGCCCCCCACGCCACTGTTTATGATCGGTTGTACTGAGATGCTCGGTTCCGAGAACAGAGTGTAACTTCCCTCTGACGAAGGGACTCGGGGAGCTCTGTGTACCTCGGGCTTCTCCTGATCTAGGTTAGTGGCCCCAGGATCCCTCACAGTGAACAAAGGGACTGTCTTGCTCTTGGAGATGAGAGGGTCACGTGAGTCCTTCGCGGCGCCAAGCGGCCGCGGGGAGCAGCCTGCAGTGAATGTGGGTTTGTGCACAGGCCCCTGGAGGCCTGCGGCGAGGCCCGGAGAGGGACAGGTCCCTAAAAGGCGCAGGCCACCAGGTCCAGGCAGGCCCCGTGGCCCCGCTGACTGGGGTCCTCGGCCAGGCGGGGGAGAGGAGAGTGGGCCGGCTGCCTCAGCGAGGCCCGAAGCGGAGGAACCCTGCGGCCAGGGAGGTCAGCCCGCGTCCTGGTGCGTTTCACAGCCGCTCCGGGACTCCCGCCCGGCTCAGAGCACTTGGGCTTCAGACCTGCTCCAAACTGCATGACCTCACTCCCTGTTCGTGAGGAGTCAGTACCACTGAATCCCTCCGTGTTCGTGAAGAATTTTTCTGGGCTTTATGCATAATATATATATTTTTAAAGATGTTCCCTTTGTCTTCTAACCCAGGAAAGGCTGTTTCATTCCAAGGAACTTCCTTCTCGGCTGGGAATTTATTCTAAGAGGGGAAACCGGCCTCCCAGTACCCCCAGCCCCAGACCATGCCCCCTCACCCGCCCAACACACAAGGCCTGAGGGTGCCGGGATGGGGCGGGGAGGGGGCAACCTCTATCATAGTCCCACTGCGCCCGGCGTGCCGAGGGCAGAGGGCGCCACGCTGTGAAATACCGGGCTCCTGGGGGCTGTCCTGGGCCAGGGGGTGGGCAGTCCCTCCCCTGGCTCAGGAGGACCTGCCAAGTGCCACTCCCAGCGTTTGGTTTATGCACAAGGTTCCCACAGTTGTTCAGGGCCCCTCACAACTCCTTTGGGAGCCAGAAACAGAGAGAGGTGAAGGGATTTGCCCGAGGCCACGCAGCTAGTAAGGGTCGTCAGCCTTCAGATCCATTCTCACCAAGCCTAATCACTCTCTGGCCCCGGGATGCGCTGGGTCCCGCACAGGGGCCGGTGACCAGGCCGTTTCCTGTCTGCTGTCTGCACCGACAGAAGCCTCCAGAAGCTGCAGCCCTGCTCCCAGCAGCCCGTGAATTATTTAGCATCGGCACCAGCCCCAGCCCCGGACAGTCTGACCTCATCCTCTTCCTCGGGCTCAGAGGGCAGCTCTGTTTCCTTTCAAGGATGCTGATGAGCTGATGGGCTGGGGGGTGGGTGGTGGAGGGAGGGACATTGGTGACCTCAGGGAAGGGGGTGGGGGCCAGAGACCAATTGCCTTTGTAACATGAGGCAGCTCCGTGGAGGAGAGAACACGACCCAGGAATCGAACGGCTAAAGGTGCAGATCCCAGCCCTTGCTTCTGAGCTTTGTGACCTTGGGCGGGTCTCTTGATGCCTCAGTTTCCTCATCTGTGAAATGGAAGGACTAACATGCCGAGTTCATATTCCACAGATGTCCCCACGAGGAGGGTGGCGGTGCTGTTGGCACCTAGGGTGCTGCTCGCATCCTACAGTGAATGCACGGGCAGGCCCCTCCCCAGAGAAGGATCAGACCCCAAACCTCAGCAGTGGGAGGCTGAGCCCCGCCCTAGAGCCTGACCCACGGCAGCGGTGGGGCTCCCTGGCCCCCGGGCCCCGTGACGCCTACCTGGAACGTGTAGTGAACCCAAAGGGCCTCCCAGGAGGTCCCTTCCTGGGAACAGGGACCTGCAAGAAGATGCTGGGGCCCGTGGCACAGGGAGGAACGTCACAGAAGACTGCAGCCGGGAGGGGAGGCCGAGTGGGAGGTCCAGGTCTTTGGGGCACCAACAAGGCACTGCCACCCGCCTCCTCCTGGTGGGAAGGGAGAGTGCAGGCCCCCCAGGGCCCCCCCAGCCTGCCGTCCTGCCGACTAATCCCTGCAGTGGGTTCAAGGTGCCCTCCCTGGAGGGGGTGGTCACTGGGACCCGGCAGATGGAGGACAGGAAGACTTTCTACTGTTTTCTGCTTCTCCCTTCCTTTCTCTCATTCTTTCCTTTTCCATGAAAAACAGCGTCTCCCCGCTCCAATCTGCCTGCGTTGTCACTGCCCCACCCGTCACACGGCCAGCCTCGCCGCAGGCCGGGGCCACCCTCTGCCCCTCGTCCTCCCTCCCAGAAAGACAGGCGGCTTGCACCCTGCCTAGCATTTCCAGGGCGCTCTCCCCTTGGGGAGGATTTTTGAGGAGGTTGAGAATGGGGGAGGGGTCATGTAGGTGCACGGGACCCCTACGCCCACCCCACCCCCACCTCGCTAAGTAATCGCCCTTCTGCGGAGACCAGCAGTGGGTGACAAGTTTAGAGCAGATCGGCGTGCGGACGCCATTTGCCGTTCCTCAGTGCGCAGCTCCTTATACACGTGCTGCATGCTGCAGGGGGGACAAACCAGACCCGGGAACAACGTTTGGCCCATTCGTTCATCCATCTGCTCCTCATCCATATTTACTAAAGGCTGCTCCCCACCCCGTTCTGATTGACATCAGGTCCCACACGGGACTCTCTCCCTGCACCCAAGTCCCTCTGGCACACGGTTCAGAGGCGTGTCACACGTCCCGAGGAGCACCCCCCTGCCGGCCCCTCTGCGTGCATTCCACAGCGACTTGACCGCATCAGTGCCCAGCTGGGTATGGGGCAGAGCCACCCGCTATGTGTGCAGGTGTCCGCGGACCTGGGGTGGGGGGGTGGGGAGGGCGGGCGTACTTGGAAGAGGTCCTGTCAGATTGGAAAGTGGAGCGGAAGGGGACGGCCCAGCTGGGATGAAAGCGCCTCTCCCCTGGTCATAATCACAAGGGTGGAGAGGGGAGTTTCTGGGCCATTACAAGGTCCGTTCTCCCCGGGGACCGGGAGCAGGGCCCTGGTGCATTAGTTTGCTGGGCTGCCTGACCGAGGGCTGCAGACCGAGTGGCTCCCACAACAGAAATGCACCATCTCATGGTTCCGGAGGCTGGAGTCCCAGATGAAGGTGCTGGCAGGTTCAGTTCCTTCTGAAGCTGTGATCTGCCCAGGCCTCTCCCCTCGGCTTGTAGGTGGCTGTCACCTCCCTGTGTCTCTTCACATCGCCTTCCCTCTGTGTGTGTCCGCGTCCAGATTCCCCCTTTTTATAAGGACCTGGAGTCGCCGGATTAGGATCACCCTCGTGAGCTCATTTTAAGTTGATTGCCCTGTAAAGGCACCATCTTTCGACCATGTCACATTGTGAGGAGCTAGGGCTTCACCCACGTGAATTGGGGGGGATTGAAATTCAACCCATAACACCTGGGCTAGCGTTGGACTGGGGTGAAGGGGGCAAGGGCAGGAGGAAGGAAGGACTTCCACCAGTGAAGGAAGTCCCCTGAGGCCTCTCGAGGGAGAGGATGCATTGCGCATCCTTTGAACACACAGTCTTGCAAACACTTCTGCTATTTTTCAAGTACCCCTGGGCTTGCTTCCTTGGTCCTCTCTGGTGACGGGACGCCCCCCACCACCCCCACCACGGGGGCTGAGACACGCTGGTAACTTTTCTTTCTCTAGGAAAGCAGATGTTTTAATAACAGAGGCTCTTATCTATTGGCCATAAACCAAGAACCTTCAGATCCGTGGGCCCCTCCCCCAAGATGTGGCTACAGATGGTGGTGGGGGGTGGGCGGCAGTGAGCGGGCACAAGGAGGAAAGCCCCTGAATTCAGACAGAGGGGTTTCCTTGTGGTTCATGTTTCCATGACAAACTGCTCCCCGGGCATCAGCGTCCCAAAGGAGGTCAGAGACCGTGCTCGGGAGACAAGAAATGGGCATCTCCCTGCCTTGGATCTCGCCACACTGGGCCGCAGAGGCACCGTGGCGTGCTGGCTGGCCACCCCCAGGAGTGAGCGGCTCTGAGCCCCAGACCACCGGGCGGGCGGTCGAAGAATCCCGTCCTCAAAGGAGGCAGGAGCCTGCAGGTGACGAACACCTGAACACAGTGTTGTGTTCCAACTGGGGGGTGAGGGACAGCCAGCCCTCCCCGCCACTTCGGGCTCATGATACAGGAAGTGCCACTCCGCCACCCTGGGGGCAAGGCACTGAGGAAGTAAAGGCCTTTTCCAGCGATGACCAGGGGAAGGTTTCTGGCCACCGTGGGCCCGGGCGTTGAGGGCCAGCTGGGACACCCTCAGATGTCAGGCTGCTCGCTCACTGTACCCACCAGCTCAGCGCGAGCCTGCTGTCCACAGACAGGCTCAGGGGAGCCATCAGACCCCACTCGTGGTAGGGAATCGGGATTGCAATTACTCCCCACGAATGAGGAACTCCTGGGGCCAGCAGGGAGGGCGGGCTCGAGACAGAGTCAGGACTTCTTGGAGGAATCTCGCTTTCATTTGACACTGACCTCGGAAGTTCCAGATTCTTCTGCCTAAAGGTCACGAGTTTCTTGATGAACTCCCTTCTCTTCCAAGTTTCAGATCCTGAAGTCGTCCTCTGGCCACATAACTTCACCTTCCACCTCCCCTCCCTCTCCCTGGGCTTACTTCCCCACACTGGGTCCCCCATCTCCCGACCCCCATCCTCCCTGTCCACAGCCGCCAGGACACAGGCCTGGACCCAGTGCTCCCAGCGCGCCAGGCCGCCGCATACCCGGGCTGCACGGTCTGTAAGCAAGGCCACGGCCAGCCACAGCCGCGCTCACCCGTGAGTACTGTCAGTCTGCCCTTGACCCAGCTCTGGGAGAACCTGGGAGGCCACGGCCTAGTCATCTTTCCGCTGCTCGCTGCTCGTCCGATGTTTAACAAATATTTCTGACGCCCGGGGAAGCAGAGGCACAGTGAGTGCAGCATTAAACTCTCCCTGGGGCCCCAGGGCACTCCTTCCAGAGGACGCTCACCCTAGTGCTCCAACTCCTGGGGTCCCGAGGGCAATCGGGGAGGGGGCGTCTGGGGGAGGCTGCAGAGCTGCCGGTCCCCTTAGGCCTGTGCGGGACCAGAGCGCTCTCTGAGCACACGCCCACCAGTCCTTTCCTTCAGCCAGTACCTGCTGAGTTGGCTACCGTGTGCAGGTCCTGTCCTGTCCTGTCCTGTCCCATCCTGTCCTCTCCGACCCCTGTGAACACGAGGAGGGTCCCCGGCCTCCCACAAACCCTGCACAGTACAGCTTCCTAAACTTGTCTGATGGTTGACATCACCTGGGGATCTTGTTAAAATGACAGCTTCCCGGTCCCCAGCCCTAGAGAATCTGGATGCAGGGGGTCTGCGTTGGGCCCAGGAATCTGTATTGTTAACCAGTACTCCACGAGCTCTGTACAGCCAGTCAAGCTCGGGCCACTGTAGGGGGTACCTAGATGAGGTGTATCACATCACATCCCACCCCTGACCTCGTGGTCCCGAGAGGCTGCCAGGAGGGTTGGAGGGGCTGAGACTGGTGGACGGGGCAACTTTCGAAAGATGGCCTACTCACCTTCTTTGGGGCTGTGGTGGGGGCAGGGTGTGTGGGGGAGAAGAGGAAAGCGACAACCTCAGGCTGGTCCCCCAGTGCCTCCCGTGAGTGAGGCTCCTTTTGGGGCCAGGCCAGGCATTCTTCTAGAATTTTCGAGGCTCCCAGAATGCCTCGAGAAGAACAGAGATCGAGTGGGGCTGAGATGGTGGGGGGCCGGGGCGGGGGTCTGGGACCCCAGGGTCACTTGTCTGTGCCATTCCCTGGGTCTGACAGAGGGAGGGGCCCTCGCTCACCCAGGCTGCCGGAAGGTGCCTGGACCTGGGCACCACTTCTGCCTCCTAAGGTGACCCTCTATTTTCCCGTCTTTGTTTTTACATGTTTCCCACTAAAACCACAAACTCCTGGACAGGGGAACTGTTTTATTTTTAACCTTCATGTCCCCATCTCGGGGCCCAGTGCTTGGCACAACATTGGTACCCAGGAAATGTTTGTCAAACAAATAAATACTGCCTGGGCCTAGGGTGCCCCCTGCTGGAGAAAGAGAGCATGGCAGTGACTTGGATTTTGGCTGGAACAGTCGACTTGGAGGGAGGTGGCCTGGCCCCCTGGTTCCCAGTCGCCTGACCAAGTGTGAGGTCACGTGGGCAGGGGTCTGCACAGGGGTCCCTGGGCAAAGCCTCGTGGGGAGGGACAGGCTGGGCCTCTGAAAGGTGTGCTTATCGTAGGATAATGAGGGGCAGGTGGGAAAGGAGCGCCCGAGGTGTGGGAGAAACAAGAGGAAGAGGAGTCGAAAGCAGTCTGAGCTGAGATGCAGACCAGTGAGGGCTGGGATTCACAGCTGGGCTCTCGGTCGCTGTCAGCCCCCCACCCACCCAGGCATCCATCCCCAGGGCCGACTTTATGGACCCCACCCTGCCGAAGGGTCTGGGCAGGGACACCGGTCCCACAGCACCGGGCTTTGTTGCCTCCTCCTTCTCCGGGGAGAGTTTCGGTTGTCCAGGGTTAGGACTAAAATAGACTCCCCCGCTGACTTCCGTGTTTCCTCCAGGTCCTCCCGGGCGGGCCCAGGGTCTGTCTGAAACCCCGGTGCCGCTGGTGAAGTGTCCTCCACCCTCCCTCTCCCTGCGGTGTGGGCCCCACCCAGGCGGCTGAGTCAGACTTTCAGGGCACAGTTAGGTAGGAAATGGGGAGGGCGGCTGGGGAGGTGGCTCAGGCAGGGGCGTTTTTTTCAAAGAAGCTCCCCAAGAGAACCCCACATGCATGCTGCGTTGGGACCCCTGGTGGCTTCTGTGTAGAGAAAGGTGGTCAGCAGGTGAAAGCTATAGGCCTGTGCCTCTGGCTGCGTCACCCACCAGCCGTGCACCCCCGCACCTCACAGGCTCCTGACCCCTGAAACTGCCCACGAAAAAGTTGAATCTCCTACTCTCTAGAGCTGGAGGCCTCTGCAGGGCTTAAGGTCTCCTTCTTGGGTCCTTTCCCCTGTGGCCGAAACATGTCAGTAGGAGCCTTGGGGTGCTGCAGCCTCCAACCCTCGTGGTGGGGAACTTGACCAGGAGGAGCAGGCAGGGAGGGGTGGGACCTGTTTCCCTTCTCTGCCTTCTCAGTCCCCAAGTCGAGGCTGCTGCCCTCTCATCCCCACCTGCAGCCTCACATAGTCAAGGTCAAGGGCGAATGGGGCTCCCGAAGCCAAATACGAGAGGTTTTTGAACCGGCTGCCTGCGGGTTCGCCCCACCCTTGGTCAGCAAAGCAGCAAGAGCTGACGGGGTGTGTTCTGTGTCCCTCCGGCCTTGCCCTGGGCTGTCCCCTGGGTGAGGAAGGAGGGGGACGCAGAGGAGAAGCAGGGGAAGCGGGGATCCCCTGGAAGGCCTGTCAGTTTGGGTTCTCGTGTCCCCAGTTGCCCAATACCCTCTTCCTCCACATGCTGGCCGCCAGCAGTTCGGGCCCCCTCTGCCGCCTCTCAGAGCCCCTCCCCGTCCCCGGGCAGGCCCCACCCCCCGACGGAGGCACGGTGCACGGACAGATGTTCGGGGGTTAACAGGACGCACGCACTAAACACGAGTTGCAGGTAAGTTGCCTCATTCCTCTGTGTTGTGAGGAGTCGAGGCGGACGGACGCGTGTCTGTGGTGGCAGGTCGGTAATCACAGTCTAAGTGACGTAGAGGAATCCCCGTCTCCGTCCTCATGCTGAGCCTCCTGTGAAGTGGGTGTGGGTGAGGAGCAGTGTCCCCATTTCACAGAAGGGGGAACCGAGTGGACAGGGACGCCCCAGTGGCTAGAATGCCGCTCAGGGCCAGGACACGGGGCGGACAGCCCCGCTCTGCCCCACGGTCACGGTCAGGGGCGGTGCCCCTCACTCACCTCCCGCCCTGGGCCTGCTCCCGGAGGGTTCCCAGGGTGTTACCTGTGACATCACCTGGCAGACACCTGGGGAGCTGGGAGAGGCGGGTGGTGCCCGGTGGCTTTCTGTCCAGGTGTGCGGACCCCTGGCCTCTGCTGGAGCCCGGCTGTCACTGAGGCGGAACTGAGGTGGAGTGCGGGGACCCTAGTGCTCTGCTCGGGGGATTTCCACGTGCTCTCACCCCTCTCGCTGTTTCGGTTCTGTTTCTTTCCTCCCCCCGGGGGCGGAGTTTGGCAAGGGGAGAGAGGCCTTGGTTCTGGCGCCCTTTCTGCGGGAAGTACAGGGAGCACGTGAGCCTGGGGCTGTGGGTTCGCTTTTGTGAAGTCTTACAATCTCACTGTGACAAGGGGGCAGGCGGTGACAGCCCTGTGTAGGGAACAGACACTGCAGGGGACAGGGTGCAGGGGGCGGGGTGGGCTCAGAGGGGCCTGGAGGAGGCTGGGGCGTCTCCTGAGGAGTCATCCTCCAGCTGTGGGTGCCCCAGTCCCTGTGACTGTGACACTGAGGACCCAGGCCCCGGACGGCGGGGTGCGCCCCCTCCTGAACCACCCCCATCAGAGCAGGTGTCAGTCCCAGTGCCCCCACCCAGAGCGGGACCCTGCGGCGGGGGGTGGCTCTGTCGACGGTGGGGCTCCCAGGCCTCTGGCTGGGACTTCCACCCCTAGGCTCAGTCACAGCTTCCTCTTCCTCTCCGTCTGCCCCACCGCACACCCAGGGCCCAGCAGAACAGTCTGCTGCAGGCCGACGTGACCAACCGCTCGTGGGCTGTGGGGGGCACTGGAACAGGGGTTTTTCAAGCTGCTTTGAAGGTCCAGCCACAAGGGGTAGCGTTCCCAGAAGTGGGCAGGAGGGTGGGGTGTGGCCAGTCCTCAGAGTCCAACAGGCAGGCAGGGAGGCCAGACGGGGGCAGGGCCAGACCACAGATGCCAGTCTCACCCGGGTGCTGGGGAAGGGAAACCAGAGGCTGCTAGCTCTTTGCCCCGTCCCTGCTGCCCCTCCCCCAACCGCTTCCCACCCAGTCGGCGTTTGCTTCGTTATCAACAGCAGCTATCAGTCCCAGACGACGTCCAGTCCACCAGGACCCAGGCACCCGGCGGGCAGGCGGGAGTGAGGGCTCCCCCAACTGCCGGCTCTTTCTCACGGCAGCCTCCTCGTCTGGGGCCACGCCCACTGCACTGCTGGCGGCCGGGCAGCCTCCCCGCCTTGAGGCTGCACCTGGGCCCCTCACTCAGGGGGAGGAAGAGGCAGAGCGAACGAACGGGGAGCCACCGACTGCCCCGGCGAGAGGGCAGCTCTGACTCGTGCTGCCCTGCAGAGGGAAGTGCTGCTGAGAAGCCCCCAGCTCAGTCATCCCCGAATCTTGTCCGGGGCCCCTGCAGTTTGCGGGGCTCAAAGCCACTGCGGGTTCTGCCCAGAGAGCCCCCACCCAGCCCGCTGGGCCCAGGGCCACACTGGGCAGAGGCCTTGCGGGTGCAGGACCCCGCCTGGGAAAGGGGACTGGGGCCTACCCCCGGGGCGGGGGAGGGGAGCCTTTGCCTGTCTGCCAATGGGCAGTAGGGAGCGGCAGGAAAACCACCATTTCCTTAATTTTTTACATTGAATTTATTGGGGGGACGTTGGTGAATAAAATTATGCACATTTCGGGTGTGCTCCGTATAATACGTCCTCCGTACACTATTGTGTGTTCACCACCCCAAGTCCAGTCTCCTGCCACCAACATTTACCCCCCTGCACCATCTTCTACCTCCCCCCGCCCCACTCCCTGCCCCTCCCTTAATGTTCTGACACCTTGCAGACAGGCTGTCGTGAGCAGGCGGGTGTGGCGGGTTCCACGCCCCTGGCCCTTTTCCCTCCGCTGTGGTTCCAGTGTGTGTCTGTGCTCCCGAGGAGGAGCGGACCCCACTGTGTCTGTGAAGCCTGCTTCTCAGCATCAAATCCTATTTCCTGTTGCTTTTCCTCAAAGGTGTATTCGGGGGAGAGGGGGGCCTAAGGATGTGATTGCCTCACGGTGGAGTATTTCATAATTATTCCCACAGACGGGCTATTATTATCGACATTCTACAGGAGCCACGGGTGTTGTTCAAGGTCGCGCCGGAGGTAAGTGGAGGAGCCGTAGGAGAACCCAGTCCCCCGCTTCTCAGTCCAGTGCACCCCCTCTTCACCTTGACGCTCCCCACTGTCGCCACGCTTCTCAGTGGTTGGACTGCAAAGTAAACATTGCCTGGGGAACTGTGCAAGTATTCGTCACATAGACTGACAATGTGACACCTCTTCTCCCCTTCCGTGTTCAGTTCAAGGTCGAGGTCTTTATGAGGGTTCTGTAGTCTATGACTGCATTGCTATAAACATCCTCCTCATTCCTACCAAAGTATCTGTGGAACCTTCCAGAAGGAGAACCAGCAAGTTTCTTTGGTTCCCTCGTACTCCCCTGGGAAAGGTACCTTTGCCCCTGACGTGTGTCCCGCCCTGAGCTGGGTCCAGCCGGGAGCCACACAGGGAGAACAGTCACAGTCCCAGGACCTTGGGGTCAAGTTGAGGACAACCTTCCAAGACAAAGAGCATCTAGGGACTCTGAGGTCCTCGTGCCAGTCGGGGGTCCGGGCCTTGAGCTGGGTCCTCGTGGAAAGGGAGCTCCCCGGGGGGGCCTCCTGAGGGCTGCCCAGGGCTCCCCGCCAAGGTCCCGCCCTGACCACCCACCACGAGGGCCCGACTGGAAGGAAATGTGGTCCTGTGGTTCTGCAGGATGTGAGAGAGGGGAGACTCGGGTTCCGGGGTGTCTTGGCCAGCCCCCCAGGCTTTCTCCATTTTCTGACCAGCTCTAGGAACAAAACCAAAACGAAGCTGAACAAGGAAACAGCCGGCACAGAGGAAAGCAGAAGTGGAAGCCCAGAGACTTGGCCCTTCCCCAGAGCAGGACCGAAGCCCCGAGTCCCACAGCTGCAGGTGACTTCCTGGAGAGATGGCTCGGCGGGACCCGGCTCCGTGGCTTCGGGCAGCTCTGCTGCTTCTCTGGGTCCCAGGTGAGGGGCCGCTGGGGCAGGACCAGCGGGGGTGGCGGGGGGCAGGGGCGCCTGCAGGAGGGGTTCCGTGAAGCAGCCCCAGTCTGGGCTCTGTACTGAGCTCAGGATGGGGCACCCTCGGTCCACCAGGCAGATGGACGGACGGAGGGACTGTACCCAGGGGAGCAGACGTGGCGAGACTCTGACTTCTTTGGCATCCACCTGATCTTAGATGAGCCACAGTGGGGAGTGGGACGTGGTGCAAAGGGGTGGGCGTGGGAGGAGGGGCTTTCCGGGACGTTGAGAGGCTGCCCTGAGCACACCCGGGGGGCTGTTTTGTAGGGAGACACCCTCCTGGTTCCTGGGTGTGAAGGAAGGGTGGGGGCTGAGTGGGAGCACCCTAGTCTGGTGGTCTCGGGGCCTCAGGGACAAGGAGGGGTGTAGGCCAGGCCCCTTGAGAGGACAGAGCCTGGGGGCCAGCAGGGAGATGGGGACAGAGGGGAGGCTGTGGGGAGGAAGGGCGGGGAGGAAGCTGTCTCCAGGGAGAAGGACCAGCACCTCCCCTCTCCGCCCCCATTCATCTTCTGTGCCTTCTCAAACCGGCCCTGCAGTCTGGTTAGGTTCCTCCCTGGGAGATCTGCAGTCTTTCTGGTTGTTTTGCTCATAAATGAATGGTGCGTTCTCTTCTGTTCCATTTGCCAACTGGCTGTCTGGCGGGAAGCTGTGACTCCGTGAATTAACGCGGAGAGAGCCGTCCTCTCCCCACCATTCGTCCGCTGACCCTGCTGGGGTTCCCGGGTTCCCGTGGGATCTGCCCGCCAGGGAGCTCTTGCTTCCCTCCCGACACCTGCCTCTCTCTTCACTTTCTCCCCGTGGCCACCAGCAGGGGCGACCAGAATGACGCCCAGGACCGAGGTGGCTTGGCTTCCCTGCCTTGGCCCTGACCCGGGCAGGGGTCCACTGCTTCCCCTGAGGTCTGAAGAAAGTGTCTGCTTGTGTCTCTTTACGAAACATTTAAAAATCAGCCCCAACAGGCGTCGGGTGCCTTTTCGTTACCCACGGAGACGATGATGCTTTTCTCCTTTGACCCGCTAAGGCGGTGCATTGCATTAAGAGAGCAGGCCAGGTTTTAGTCTCAGTATGTCAGCTGACTTCACGGGGAGAACTGGGGAGGTGTTCTGTCTCTGTATTCTCTGCAAATGCTGAGCTGCGATTGGAAGTTTGTTGCCTGAAAGGTGGAGAGAACTCACTTGGGAATGTGTCTGGGTTTTGCTCTTTCTTTTTTTTTTTTTGGAAGGGGAAAAAAATCTGTCCCCCCCCACACTCCGCTTTATTGAGGCATATTTAACAAAAACAACTGTGTACGTTTAGGCGGCGTGCGTGGTGCTCTGAGACGCGGACCACGGTGAAGTGACCAGCACATTAGCTCACACAGTCACCACCAGGGAGGGCCCCGTGGTGATAATACTCACTGCTACTGGTCTGCATTAAAAACGCATTTGGGGCCAATACCGATCATTCATATTTTCCTAGATCACTGGTTTCATCCAGGTTTACAAGACTTATTTGTAGAGACTTGCGAATCACCCTGGTTAATTTCTTTCTAGCTGTTCCTGTGTGTGAGTCTTCTCCTTTCCTCCTTGATCAGACACCCACTAGAATGTCTATTTATCACCTGTCTCTCCCAGCAGAAGAACCCGTTTTCCACGGGCACACTGATTGCACTGTTCTTCTGTTTTGTGACTCCTGATTTCTGTTTGGACTCTGCTCTTCCCTTCCTCCTGGGTTGGGGGTTCGAGTGTGCCCCTCTCCTGACAGCCTGAGTGGCAGGATTCGCTCCTTTCTCCGGGGTTTGGTGAGGAGAGATTTTGTGAGCCTAAAGTACATAACAGGACAACAGAGGGACCTTTTGGCAGAAGAGTTTTGGAAAAGGCAGGGCCCCGGGCCCCAGGGTGATCTCCGGGCTCCTGTGTGGCTGCTTAGCAGGGAGGGGTCAGTGATAAGTGCTGGACGGAGTCAAACAAGGAGACCAAGCCTTGAGGGCTGTGGGTGTCACAGCTCCAGGTGTGTGTGGGGGGACAGTCTGCAGGTCTTCTGAAGTGTCCCTATCTCTAAGTTATCGTGACACCTTCACAGGGGCAGAGGCTTTGGGGAGAAAGTGGTGACATTTTTTCATCCAAGATTTCAGATGTAAAGCAAATGGCAGGGGTGGTGGGCTAGGGAGTAGAGGAAAGGGGGGAGGGAGAGCAGGAGGGAGGGGGAGGGGGAAGGGAGAGGACACAGAAGGACAAGCAGACAGGGAGCCTTGGCCAGGTGGCCCAGCGGGTTGGGGTGTCGTTTCCCCGCACCGAACCATTGCAGGTATCATTCCCGGTCAGGGCACACACCTAGGCTGCGCGTTCGACTCCCGGTCGGGGTGCGTATGGGAGGGAACCAGCCGATATTTCTCTCTCACACCAATATTTCTCTCTCTCTCTCAGCACTAAACACATATCCTGGAGTGAGAATTAAAAAAAAAAAAGAACAAGCGCAGAGGAAAGCCAGACACTAGAGCCGGACAGACGGACAGGACTGGGTGTTGTGGGTGGGCGATGCAGCGACCCACATCGGGGAGGGAGGCCAGGGCCCGGCAGAGAAAGGTGACGAGGAGAGGACAACCGAGGACAGTGGGGAGCGGAGTCACACACGGGGACCAGGAACGTCGTCCGGGGTGACGAGGGAAGCAGACGCGTTTTTGCTGAGCACCGGGTCTGTGTCCATCTTAGTGGTTTGAGTTTTTCTAGGAAATCACACATTCATCCGGTCTCACGCACTTATCTATACCGAATCTCTGCAAAGTACCATCTTGGTTCTCTTCATTCTCTCTGTATCTGTGGTCATCTTCTCTGCTCACTTCTTCATTTGGCTAGACAGAGGATTAACTGTTTCATTAGATTGGATCATATGAAATTCCCTGGTTTCTTGGTCAAAAACAGCTGGGTATCAGCAGCTTCATACGTTCCAACCCAATATTATTTACCAGGCATTTTACTCCTGTTATCTCACTCAGTGCCCCAAATGCAAGGTGAGGCCTACCCATTGCCACCACTTTGCCGATGAGGCACCGCAGCTCAGAGAGGTTAAGTAACTCGCCCCAGAACACACAGCTGGTATGTCACAGAGCTGAGACGTAAACGCTGATGCCCCCTCCGCTCTCCTTTGCAGTCATTAGTGCGCATCGTGGTGATGTCACGCCTGTGGCAGGGCTGGCACTGTCTTCTCTGCGGGGCATCTGCTCACCAGGCCAGGGGAGGAGGCCCTGATGGGCTCTCTGGAGAGGAACTGGCAGGACCCTGTGGTCATGGCACCAGGGACGCAGAGCTGCAAGGGGTGGGGGAGGGGCTCATGCTGAAATGGTGCAGGGGTGAGTCCCTCTGTCCTGACACGTTTGGAAGTGGGGGGTCCCGGGTCAGGGAGGAGTGGGCGGGGCAGCAAGAAAGCACGTTGGAGGAAGGGACTTCTGTGATCAAACTATTGGGGTGACAGAGAGAAAGGAGAAAATACTCAGGATGTGATCGGGCTGATGTGACATGGGGAAAGCTATGGGGTGACCCCCAGGTGCCCCCGACCCTGGCCCATCTGGTGAGGAGTGGGGACTGGGCTGTGTCTTCCAGGCTGTTTGGCCCTGAGCGGCCCCCACACCGTGAGGGGCACCGTGGGGGGATCCCTGAGCGTGCAGTGTCGGTACGAGGAGAAGTTCAGAGGAAATAAGAAATACTGGTGTGGAAGCCCATGTTCGCTACTGAAGAGGAATAAGATCGTGGAGACCACAGGGTCAGAGAGAGAAGTGAGGAGGGGCCGAGTGTCCATCAGGGACCATCCAGCAAACCTCACCTTCACCGTGACCTTGGAGAGACTCATAGAGGATGATAAAGGCACATACCAGTGTGGGATCGATTTATCATGGACCCAAGGATTTGTGGACTCCACGTTCGAGGTTGTGGTGATTGTGTCCCCAGGTGAGCCGCACCCACCCTCCCCTTGTCCCAGTGCCAAGCTGCCTGAAGAATCTGCCTGAAGAACAGCAGAGGCAGGGATCAGACCAGAGACCCAGAGCAAACTATGAGTGTGAGTGTGAGTGTGTGAGTGTGTGTGTGTGGAGAGGGAGAGAGAAAGAGACAGTGAGAAAGGGTCACTGGGGGACTTCCTGGAGGAGGTGGCACCTATGCTCAGTCTTGAAGTATGGGAAGGTGCTTGTTGGGTGAAGGGGAGGCTGAGAGAGCTGAGCATACAAAGGAGAGAGACAGAGAGAGAGAGAGAGGGAGGGAGGGAGAGAGAGAGAGAGAGAGAGAGAGAGAGAGAGAGAGAGAGAGGAGACTCCGTGGGTCAGCCCGGCAGAAACCCAGGGCTGTGTGGGGGAGGCTGGGGCTGAAGGGGTGGAGTGCAGGGGGAGCTCCAACAAGTAACGTGTCAGATCTGCCCCCAAGCAGGCACCTCTGTCAGGGAGCATGTGGCAGTGGCTGGCGGGGCAAAGACAGGTGTGGAGGTGATGTAGGGCCTCTCTGGAGGCCGTGACCCTCCTGGGCAGGATGGAATCAGGACTCTTGGGGCTGGTAGCCACATCCTATTGGAAAACGTGCACTTGGCCCAGGACGGTCCTGGAGAGACTGGCCATCCTGAGTGAGCATTTTGTGTGAAATCAAACCAAAAAGGTGTTGGCCAGGGTGGGAGAGTCAGAAGAGAGACCCCTGGGTCTGATTTATGTTTCTGCACCAGCACCAACACCAACACCAACACCGCGGTCACGTACTGCAGCCAAGACCAAGACAACAATGACAGCCACGACAACCACAGCCCAAATTATGACTGTGTCCACGGTGAAATCCACAGTGAAGGCCACCCACAGACCGAATGGCCAGGATGACCCTCCGCCGAACCTCGGGTAAGGTCCCCGTGTCCTGGAGGTGGGCCTGCTCCCCAAGAGGAGCACAGGACGCCCCCTCTTTCCCTGCCTGCTGGAGCCACCCACTGCCCTTGGCCAGGCCCAGGCCAGAAGCCACGATATCTCCTACCTCGGGCTGTTGAGTCCACGCTGGACCTGCCCTGGGATCTAAGAGAGGCTTCTCGGGGTGTCATGCCGCCAGACTGGGGCTAACTACCTCCGTGAGTGACCCCATATGCTCCTCACCGTCACCCTCTGCCCGACTGCTCTCTTTACAGATGAGTAAACTGAGGCTCGGGAGGCGAGGCGATTTGCCGGGTCACGCAGCTACCAGAGGCAGGCTGGGCTTCTAACACAGGGTTGTGTGATCCCGAAGTCCTAGGCTCTTCCTTCTAAATGAGCACCTTTTGGGGGTTACAAACCCCAGGAGGGTCTGACCAGGAGAATGCACGCTGTCCTAAGCCACCTCTGGGCTCACGAGCACCACCTGGTGTCCGGCGACTCAGCCCCGGCACTGACCCCAGAGCGAGCACAGGCCATGTGACTGCCTGCGTCCAACGTCAGAGCACTCTGGGGCTCCCCAGGCCATCGCACTTCTGACCAACTGGCTACAAATTCAGGGGTCCCCCAACCCCCTTGGTTTTGATAACTGGCTAGACCGCTGGCAGAATGCAAGAAAGCGCCATACTTATGGTAGTAGTTTTACCGTGAAGGATGAAGGTTGGGACCAGCCAAATGGAGAGAGGCAGAGCCTCCACGCCCCTCCCAGTGGAGTTGGGGGGCCTCCCCCTCCTGGAACATTGAGGTGTCTGACAACCGGGAAGCTCCTTCAGTCTCGGGTGGCCACAGTTTTACTGGAGATTTATTACATAGATTGACTGGTCGAACCACAGGCCACATGTGTGAACTCAGTTCCCAGCCCCCTGCACTCCCCACAGGTCAGGCTGGCTCAGAGTCCCAAACCTCTAATCCCCCGGCTGTTCCTTCTGGTGCCCAGCCCCGTCCTGAGTCATCTCGTCTCTCCGAGTAATCTCAGCGCAGATGCAAGGGGTTTTCGAATCGCAAGAGACACCCTGAGGGTCTGGGGCCTCCCTCCCCAGAGCCAGGGGCAGAGGTCAGTCTCACTCTTAGAGACAGATTCCTTCCCGGGCTTCCCCCGCACCCCTGTGACAGTCTTCACATGGGGGGGGGGGTGAAATTCGGGTCCCAAACACGCCGCTTCCAGAAACAGGTTCTGTGGATACACACATGGGGGCACAGCTGGCTGTTGAGGGGCTTGACGATTTGGGGAGAGGGGGTGCCACTTTAAGAAAGGCCAGGACATTAGGAAGGCCAACCAGGGGTGAAAGAAGGGGAGCAAGCCAGTGAGGGGCCTGAACCCTAATTCATGTCAGTGAGTCTGCCATGGCCTGTCCACCCATGTTGTGGGGGGAGCCACAGGAGATTTTTCTCAGGAGTATTTGTAATTGCAAAAGACAGGGAAGTGCCCAGCAGGAGGGACAAGTTAAATAAATGATGGCCCGTCCATCCAGGCAGCAGAATTCTGTGTGGCTCTAAGACAGAGTGGGCAGGGGACAGGGGGCGGACTTTCATGTGAACTGACTTGGAAAGACCTCCAAGATGTAGCGTCTTCTGTTTGCTTTTTCCCCATCCTCTCCAAACCCAAGGTGCATTGGGTTGTTTTTTTTTTTTTTGAAATTGTATTTATTTATTTTTAGAGAGAAAGGAAGGGAGGGAGAAAGAGAGGGAGGGAAAGAGCAATGTGAGAGAGAAACATTGATCCGTTGCCTCTCTTACGCGCCCGGACCAGGAATTGAACCTGCAACCCAGGCGTGTGCCCTGACCTTGGTGAAACGATGCCCAGCCCACTGAGCCACAGCGGTCAGGGCGCATGATGCACTGTTAAGTAAAAAACTAGTGTTTGCACTGTCCTGCTTTGTGTGAGAAAAGGAGGAAAGTAACGCACATGCCCATTTTCTTGTATCTGAGTAGAGAGCCTCCAGAAGGTTCTGCCCTATACTGTGTGTGCGGCTCAGGGAGATGGGTAGGTGAGGGCAGGTGCAGAAAGATGTTCTCCTGTCTGTTTTTTCTCGTGACCTTATGCATCTACGGAAACGAAGCAGGGAAGGCAGGGCCGGGCCCCGCCCCACCCGGCCCCATCCTCCTGCCCCTGCAGGCTCCCGGTGCTGCTCTCCTTGCTGGTGCTCCTGCTGTTTCTCCTGACGGGGGCCTCGCTGCTGGCCTGGAGGATGGTTCAGAGGCGGATCAAAGGTGAGTCGGCACCCCGTCCCTCTGCCCTCCACCCCAGGGTGGGCATGGAGCGCGTGTGCTCAGGCTGCATATCCTGGGTGACCCTAGTGGGAGGGCCCAGAGCAGGTGACCCTGTACTGTGCAAACTGGCCATGGGTGGCGGGTCCCTGCAAGGCCGTTCCCACAGCGGGGCCTTGGGGGGGGGTTGTTTGCCCTGTGAAGCCCTGTTCCTCTTCTGTTTAAGACCTTTTTGTGACCTCCCACATCCTCAGGTGTCTGGGGCCCTACAGGACAGTATCAACCCTCCACCATCTGGCCCCGCCCACCCCTTTAGCCGGTCCTTGCACCCTGAAAGATAGACGCTCCCAACTTCCTGCCATTTGCCAAGGCCCGGGCCCCAGTCTTGCCTTCTGTGCCCGCTCTGGGCACTGCTCTCCAGCCCTGCCTCACTCCTGGTGGGACCTGAGGGCTGCCCTTAAATTTCCTGTCCTCCGGGGCCTTTTCCTGACCCCAAAGAGCAACCCAGGGGCCCTCCCGGGCGCACCTCTGTGTCTGCACTGTCATGCCCTTTTTACACCAAATTGGCCCACTTGCTTCCTCACCTGTCTGCCTCCAGCCCGTGCAAACCCTTAAGATCAGGGACCACGACTCCAGAAGGCACACAGTCAGTATTTGTTGAATTAATATGTCAATATTATTTAATGTTGCCAGCCGCAATGGGCAGCCGGGAAGCTCCAGGCCTCCTGTGGCCCAGTCGATCCCCTCCGAGCTCAGATTCAAAGAGATAATAACATGTGGGTGCAGCCAGCACCCAGCCTGGCCCTCGGTATGTGGGTGCTCAGTCCACACTGGGAGAGGGAATTGCATACGAAGGGATGATGTGGCCTTCCCCTCGCTGGCGGGAGGCCCACAGTCACGTGTGGCGCGCAGACTTCTGCTGGAGACAAAGTGGGAGCCTGGCGTGCCCCCCACCCCCCCGGCCTGAGAGTTTTCTTGATTTCAAGAGCAGAGGGTTCTCCGGGGAATCTTTGTGTTCAGCCTTCTAAGGGCTGCAGTGAGCGGGGAGGGTGTTCTGCCTCCACAGCTGCAGTCAGTGGCCTGTGTTGGCGGCGGGGGTGGGGGGGACCCCTGCCTCCCGTTCTCCAGCCCCTCCACCACGCCAAGGGCCCCAAGCTCCCCCCTCCCCCCGCCCCCACCATGGCTCAGGCCTGTGGGAGCAGAACGGGTGTCAGCCAGTTCCTCTTCCCCATCTGCCGCTCCCACTCCTTTTTTTCGCGCACCTCCTTTTAAACTCCCGCCCACATGTGGACGCTGCCCACCACGTGGGGACTTTCCCAGCCTGGTTTGCCCCAAATCTGCGGGTCTCAGCGATCTCTGCAGTACCCTTTCACCTAGAAAAGTTCCCCTTTTAAAAAATGGGGGCGTGTGATTGTTGTAGAAAATTCAAAAGTAAGTGAAAGCACAACGGGGGAAATAAATTAACCATTATAAATAAAAACTAAAATTCCCCTCCCAGAGAAATCCAGCCTCCTTGGAGGTCTTTCCTTCCAGACTTGTTTTTGATGCCTGTTTATGCACATATTTCTTAAAATGTTGCTTCACACCATTATTCCTCTTTTAAACCTGTTCTTTTCTTTTTGCACTTAGTGTATTATTTTCCCCCGTGATGAAAGACGGGCTGTCTGGTCATATATCCGGACTCTCCCACCCGCCGCCCCGGCTTTGCAGGTCTCAGCCCCCGTGTCCCGACCACGTCTGGGCTGGGCAGCCTCCCCACAGTCCCCGCTCCTCTCCCCTCAGCCACTCCAGTTCCCCCTTCAGCCTGCTCTTGTCATTCACTCATTCATTCATTCATTCACTCATGCAGGTACTCGCTCATTCACTCACACGGCAAAGCTGTCCTGAGCCCCTACTGTGTGTCAGGCTGGGTGCTGGGGGTCACTGTCGTTGCCAGGGTGGACTGGGTTCCACCGTCCAGCTGGCTACTGCTGAACTTCCTCAATGCCACCTTCCCCCCGCCCCCCAGGGGGAACATGCTCCCGTCTCTTTGCCACCTGCTCTTTCCGTCCTTCCCCTCTCAGCTCGCCTGGCCCCACGGAGCGGGTGGGGGTGGGGGTGGGGTGGACCTGTGAGCAGCACTTTGAATAGAGTGTGTGCACACCGTGGGTGCCTGGGCGCGGGTTCTGTCAATTCGACTGAGCGGGCTCAGTGAACATGTCTCACGTACGTGATCTAGTGTCTCTGACTGTGGGGACCTCATCACGGACTTGGGGGGTCCCTGCAGGATGGATAGCGTCTCTACCTGCGGCATCCACTGCAGACTCAGGGGTGCCGTGCACCTGGCACTCTGGCTGTGCACAGCACCCGCTGCCCCCAGCTCCTGGGGCCCGGGCTGGAAGGGCCCGGACTGGAAGGGCCAGGGTGCGCAGAGCTGTGCTCAGAGGCAGGGCCCTGCAGAGCAACACTGCAGGCGCAGCAGTGACAGGCCGTGTCCCTGAGCCGTGACCCTGCTGAGCCGCTGGGCCTCCTGCGCCTGAGGGACAGGCCACCCCCAGGCCAGGTGCGGCGCGGAAGACCATGGTGACGCATGGTTTGGCGCAGTTCGTGACATACAGTGTGATGCAGCCCCAAGTCTTTCCAAGGGCAGTTCCCTTTATTAATTTTGGGGTTTTTTCAAGCCTGGCTGCTGAGCAGCACCCCCAGCGCTTCTGAGTCAGTGTGTCTGGGGCAGGGCCTACGGATCTGCACTTTTTTTCCGTTGTGGTTAAAAGCACACGCCATCCTAACCATTGTCAAGTTCACAGCTCAGTAGCGTCAAGCATGTTCACACTGTTGGCAAAGAGATCCCCAGAACTCTTTCATCCTGCCTGCAGGGCCTCTCGGAGGGGCATCCCGTCTTCCCTGGGGACGATCTCCAGGGGTCGAGACTAGCTCTGCGGCCACTCTGCCCAAGCTGGGGCCTTCCTGCTTGTCCAGTTACTCACTCCCTCACTCCCTCATTCATTTCTTCATTCACTCCCTCACTCCCTCATTCATTTCTTCATTCACTTCCTCATTCCCTACCGCACCCTCTCGGCAAACCCTCGAGTTCCAGCCATCCTGCCGATCAGAAGTCTGGGGAAAGCCCTCTGTCCAGATGGGTCACAGGGATCACTGTCCCTGCCTTGGTCTGGGACAAGCCTCCTCACTCTCTTCTTGTTTCTTTAGCTGATAAGAAACCAGAACTACCCCACAACCCCAGCCAGGTAAGAAAGGCCACCAGGGGGAGTGTTGGGGGGTGGGTGAGGCACAGGGGTGTTGGGGTTGGGCTGTCCCACCGGCTAGTCGGGGTCTGGGTGGGTCATCGATGGAGGAATGGGATGCTCGCACAAACAGGGGGAACCATGCCCTCGAGATGGGGTCACTGGGGCTTGTTTTGAGCTCTGGCCAGTCTGCCCCCGCCCCGGCCTGCCACCTCCCAGGAAAGCGGAATGAGGGAAGGCCTGGGGAGCGCTGACACATTGCCCAGGTTGGACCAGAGCGGGGACGGGGGACGCAGGGCAGGAAGCTGGGCCCGGGACCCTCAGAGCATAGAGGGGAGGGGAGACGCCTGCAGGGAAGCCGGGACAGAGGCCTGTGTGGGATGGGCCCTGGAGGGGCTCACGGGCAGTGGCCAAGCCTCGCCCCACCGCCCGCCCCAGGCCGCCCAGCAGAGTGAGCCGTGCTACGCCAATCTGGAGCTGCAGACCTGGGCCCTTCTGGAGGAGCCCGTGTGGCGGGAGCAGGTGGAGGTGGAATACAGCACTGTGGTGAGTGCGAGGGCCCGGCTCCAGCGCGGGGACCCC
>CM052545.1:98115789-98144873 GCA_028533065.1 Trachops cirrhosus
GAGGCCGCGTGGCCCTGACTCAGGACGCAGGACCCAGTCCCTGGGGGGCCACAGCCGTGATGCTGGGCCTCTGGGCCTGGCTCTGGTGTCCCCTTCTCCACCTCCCAGGTCCTTCCTTCTTCCTGAGGCCGCAACACAGCAGGAGGGACAAACAGATCAGCAGGACAAGGGCCTGTCCCTGGGGCCCAAGGCCTTGGGTACCAGGTGTGATCTCAACCCCGAGAGCCCCTGCCCGGCACGGACTGACTCTGGGTCGGATGGGGTTCAGGGGTCCCGCCCACATGGGGTCACCATTCTTGACCCATGAGTAGAAAAACGGAACCAGACACGGAAGACCTGCCCACCAGCAGTGAGGGTCTGAATGCTCGGTGAGCAGAAGACTCTGGAATCTTTATCCTCCTCTTTTTGCCACTTGTGAGGAAGGACGCTCTGGTGCCGACTCCGTCTTTCATCTCCTGGCTGTGCACGTGTGATCTTGAAACTGATCTCACATCCTCTTTTGGTTCCCACAACCCTTGTTGTCATCATACGTAAATGTTCTTGTTTTGCTATATTCCACGTGGCTGCCAGTGTTGTTCTGGGGCCACGCAGATACCCACGTATTTTGCAGACCGTGGCGTGGTCCGTCAGTCAGTCTCTGGAGCTAAGACAGACCTAGCAGCCGTGAGCCCGGGCGGCCAGGAGGGACGAGGCTGGAGGCGGGTCCTTACCCTCTCTAGAGCGGGACTGGGATTGCTCCCGTCGGATGGGAGCTTGTGCTGGTAGTTAACTGTGGAGGAGGGCGGGCGACACCAGGGAGCTGCTCCATAAAGACAAAATGATGCATGACTTCTTCCTCTCAAGTTCCTTCCTGAACTTGAACATCTGGCAGCTTCAAGACCAAAACAAGAGGCCACTAGAGCAAAGGGACAGCCGACCAGGCCGGTGAAACAGCAGGAGCCCGGGCCAGAAGCGACGGTGCAGGACATGGGGAGGGGAGACCCCGTCCACGGGGGACTCTGCTCACCCCACTCGGGCCTCGACGCCCATGTCAAACTGCTCTCACCTGGACGCCCTCTGCACTGTGCTTGGGCCCTGGGTGCCCCCAGGAGCCTTTTTTTAAATTCAGCACATTTTAACTACCCTTCATCTCTGTGCCGCACACGATGGGGACTCGGTGTCACGTCCTCTGCCCACGCTCGTCTTCCCAGACCTGATTTTGTTGCACTTTTGCATTGATGGTGCCGATGTTCTCTTCTGTAAATATTTCCCACGGTAGTTCAGTCTCTTTTCTATTTTTATATATAGTGATCATCCATTGTAGCTTTTTTTCATTATTTGATTTATTTCCTTGTTGGCAAAATTTCAACATGATGTTTTTCTATTTTCCAAGGGCTCACAGGTGCCGTACTTCACATGTTCTTGCGTACGTAAGAGCGTTCGTTGCCAAACACAGCGATCCTGGGAATAAAACCCCCGGACTGCCCCGTCTTTTCTGGGACCCTGTGGCTTGTCCTTGACGTCTCCTGGGAGGAGGCAGCCTCAGCGGCCGCCCTTCCCTTCGCGCACGCAGCTTCACTCCTTCCGGTTTGACATCTTTTCGGCTGTGAGCCCGTAAGATTTTATCTTTATCTTGGAACTTCTGTAACTTCAGAATATTCTAGGTGTGGATCATTAGGACCTTTCACTGCCCACCCCCCACCCCCCCACCTCCCAAGACACTGTGTGGAGTTTTAATGGCAGATTAAAAGGTTTATTTCAGGATAATTTTTCATTAAATGTAATTATTTTTACTTTTGGCTGATTTTTTTTTTCTCTTCGTAGGGAACAGGCAGCTGCGTTTGTGGAACGTCCTTTCTCTGTCTCCGTGCCTGGGTCTGCTCTCCAAACGCTTTCCTATCCTGTTGACTCGAACGTCCCCAGATGTCATTTCCAAAGGTCGCGACCTCTGTGCGTTTGCAGCCATGTTTGCCGTCGAGTCATGTGGTCATCCCCCTGTTCTTCCTTCCCAGCCATGCCGTCCCTTTTCTGCTCGTTTCTTTTCCGAGACCTGCCCGCCGGCTTGCTCTCTCTGCTTTGTACAACACGCCTCTAATTCTTCAGACAAATCCCATTGTCCATCATTTCCTTGAGACCAAGTAGAACTATTTACATGAACCTATGTTTCTTTGGGCATATCCTCTCGTGATGTATGCTTTTACTTGCTTTTTGCTCGTATGCTTTTCTTTTCTTTTAACCCCTAAGCTATTGAAGGCGCTACTTCTTTTTTGAATAAAAGCGAGTTTTTGCCAAAGCCTCATATGGGGAGGAGAGGAGGCTGGGAGGGGCCAGGAGCCTGTCTGTTCCCAGCATGCACAGAAGCACCTGCTTGGGACGCTCTCCCTTGCAGCTCATCGCTCCTCCCTCACCTGTCTTTCATCCCCCGCACCCACACACACCATCGCCCTCTCTGTGGGTGCAGGCCATGTCCAATCGGCAGGCCAAGTCCACGATCAGACTTGTGAGGGTAAAAGCTGACCATACCCAATGTTGAGGGTGGGGTCGGCGTGGATTAACGTCCGTGGACAACAGCAGAAAGCTTTGTACCCTCTCTCGTGATGTCCGCCCACACTGGAAAATGCACACACCTGCAATCTGATTCACGGGGATTTGTCCTCGAGGCATAGTCACAAATGTGTACCATGCACACCTGCAAAGATTTCATTACAGAATTGCACGTAGCTGCAAAAAACTGCCAACAACTTAAATGCCCACCAAGAGGGAAAGAAGTAAACAAATCATAACACGCAGATATCATGGAATGCTATGAAGTCATTAAAAGCAGAAATCTACAGGCATTGCTGGGGAGTGATTTTGAAAACACACTAGGTGGAAAAAGGCAAGCAGCAGAATGATACCCATAATGTGCCGCTTTTCCTTGAGGAGAGGAAAGAACACACACACACAGATGCACAGAGTTTCTTCAAAGGACCCACAGACACGCATGGGAACCTACTGCCCCCTGCACCCAGACGGGGTGAGCTGGGAGGGAGGGAGAGAGTTGGAATGCGAAATTGAGAGCGATCACGTGACTCACCGAGGGTCACACAGCTAAAAGGCAGCAAAGGAAAACTTCCAGCTGCACCTCACGAATCACTTTTGGGGGGATAATTTTCTTTCAAGGCCATGTTGAAAAAACAATTTTAGATAAAACGTCATAAAAAGTAATAAAACCCACAGACTATGGATGTGAATTTTTGTGCATTTTCATGCTCTGAAACCCTAAGGTTTAAATTAGGGGGAACGGTCCCGCATAAGAGTAGCTTGTGGCCTGAACACCCTTCTGCTTCTGGCGAACTTCCTTCTGCCCAGATGTCTCCACCAGGCGTGATTGCCTAACACCTCGTGCAGGAAACTGCCCCCCTCGGGAGAGGAGGCGTGGACACGCACACACACAAACACGCACGGACCCCCAGAAAATGTGGAGCCCCCTCACGCAGCAAAAAACGAACCAGCAGGAAGTTTATTTACTGAGACACCCAACTAAGAAACTGTTTGACAACAGAATCCCAGAATCACAGGGCTTTCTGCTTAAACGAATCCAGGTTCTCGGATAAAGCATTCCAAACCTGTGTCTGCCTTTATAAATCCTCCGTGGCTGCCTCATGGGATTGGTTGCATTTCAGGCCAGGTACACCCAAATTGCCATTCGATACACCGAAATATTTCTGCCCTTGAGACTCTAGGCTTCTCATTCATCCACACAGGTGAAAGGTGAGGCTCCAAGGTGGCTTGTCAAGTGTGGGTGCCGGAGCGATGGAGACCGCTCAGGAGCACGTGACCGAGAGGGGAACCCACTGGAGGCCTCTGGGGCCTGAGGAGGGCAGACCAAGAGCGGGGGGTTCAGAAGAACAAAGCCTCCCCTGCCCCCAGGGTGGGCTATAGGGAACCGATCAGCATGGCCATGATGAATGTGGCCCGGCATTGATCCGGAGAACCGATCAATGTGAGGCGGCACACAGGAGCCAGGCATGCAGACCGGCTTTCCCTGGGGAACCAGGCCCGCGTTGTACCTGGGCTGCTAGGAGACTTGCTTTTGCCAAAACTCCCTCACCCTGAGTTGAGCCTGCAGACGTTTAATGTGTACCTGTGAAGCAACTCCCTAAGTCTGTGCTAAGCCGTTCCATTTGGTTAAATGTAAACAAATGAATCATTTTTATCATTCCCTTGCATTGGCAACATTTTTTTCTGTTATCTGTAAGAAGTAATCACTTAAAATAAACCTAACGGTAATGAATGAGAACCTTCTTTGATGTAACTCCACTGGAAAGCAGTAAAAGCCTGTCCAGCAAGGGTCGGAGCGCTCTCCCCTTGAGAGAGTGGCCAAGGAGCACTCTCTCTCTCGGAGAGTGGCCGTGCCGTCCCTTTTGCTCCACAGGGCGTCTGCAGTCTGTGCGAATTTGTTTACGGCACCCATGACACGCGGACTCCTGCAGGCCGGCGTCTGCACCGGTGGACCCAGCCTCACTTTGCGTCCCACCCAGAGACAGCGCTGGCTTCCGCGCCCGCCCTTAGGAGGTCTTCCTGCTTGGTGTAACTAACGCTCGTTGTTAACATTCTTGCACAAGAGCATTTCCATCTGCCCTGGGCCCTGGAAGGAGCCCGTCTGGTCCAGATGAGGCAAAGTCAAGCCTGTCCTGCCCAGGATGGCTCTTGTCGGCCACAGGAAGTTAGCTACTCATAAAGGGCAGGACTTGCTTGGAAAATGTAGGCAGAAATGAGCCCAGACCGGTCAGGGCTCCGCTGGGATTCAGAGAAGGGCAGCAGGCCTGCCAGCTGTGGCTGAGAATGGGAGGGGCACTCTGGTCGGGGAAGAGAAGCAGAGGCTGCAAATTCAAATGTTCAGCACTGTGACCACATGATGATGTGAAACCCTAGCTTCCCACATGTTCTAACCAGCTCTGAGAACAGAAACAAGCAGGGGATGGAGAGGGAAGCGGAGACGTGCTGAGGAAAGAGGAGGAGGGGGCCGGGTGAGCGGATCCTGGGCGAGGAGCCCCCAGCCCCAGGCTGGCGGCGACGGGAGAGGCCCAGGGCCATGTGGCTCCCGTGGGCGCTGCTGCTTCTCTGCGTCCCAGGTGAGCGGGGCTGGGCGGGGCCTCGGGAAGTCTGCCCTGGCAGGCCCGGGGGGACGAAGGGTGGTGATGGGAAGGGGAAGAAACAAAAACGTAAGCAGAACGGGATGGGGCGTGCACCTAAAACCCCTAGGGCCCCCTAATTCCTCACTGGGATAGGGAGAGGGCGACCCAGAAAATGCTTTCCCCACCGTGAGCTCATACGAAGCCCAAAGTAGACTTCCAGCCATATTAATCATCATTGCTAAAATCAGGAATACACCCCAGCGAAGGGGGAGGGGAGCAGAGAGCTGGTACTTCTTGGGCTAATCACTGTATTTATCTGGTTTCCCCATGATTAGATCGTAATCCTTATCCAGCCAAGAGAGGTGCAAATGATTTACTCTAGTTCAGTTCATGAAAGACACCGCCAAGATTCTAACCGGAATACGTTGGCTTCCGAGGCCATTGATTTTTTTATACTAGTATGTCAACTACTAAGGCCTTGTGAATGGCTGTCCGTGTGTCCCCAGGCGCTGCCTGGGCTGGCCCCCGAGGGTCTGTGAGATGGGCCCGGTGTGGGGGGCGGGGGGCGGGGGGCGGGGGGAGGAGGGGTGAGACGGCGGGGAACCTGCGGCCAGTCCTGCTGGGAGAGCACCCGTAAACCGCGGCGGAAGGGGCAAAGCCACTTTTCGAGGCACTGGTGGTCAGGGAGCTTACTCTGGGTGGGGTTCGTAGCGGTAGAGGAGTTTCAGAGGAAAGGGAGCCTCTGGGTGGGGCTCAGAGAGTTCCTCGCAACGTCTTCCCATGAACCCCTGAGGAGCCCCCCCACCCCCACCCGGTCTTCAAGGGTGAGACTGAAACTAAGTGAACAATCCTGCAGGAAAAGCCACCATTCTGCTTTGGAACCGCTGGGCACAGCGCCCCCAGAGGCAGAGCCCAGAACAGCAGCAAATGCACTGAGGGCTTCAATCAGCGGCAGGGACTCCCCTGCCAGCCCCAAGCCTGTGCTCGGAGGTCCTCAGGTTGCCGCATTTTGTCCCCTCCCGCAAGGCTCCTCAGCCTCAGCGCTGTGGACACCGAGGCGGGATTATCCTGTGCTGTGGGGCTGTCCTGTGCACTGTGGGGTGTTTATTTAGCAGCATCCCTGGCCTTTACCCTCTAGATGCCAGTAGCATCCCCCCACACTCTGTGACGACAAAAACATCTTCAAACACTGCCAAACGTCCCCTGGGGGGCAGGATCGCCCCTGGTTCAGAACCACTGCTTCAGGGGATATTGGCAGGTGAAGCGGACAGCATTCTGGGGCAAAATACAGGTCAGCGGGCCGCCTGAGTTTGCTTGCTGGGAGCTAAAGTGAGAAAATGCCAGATCGTTAAAATGAAGCAGCAAAAGTTGTGGGCTTTCCTTTCATTTTGGGATAAAATATAGCAAATGCCTGACCATCTGTGGATGACAATATATTGCCTGGATGGGAGGATGGGTGGGTGGAGGGAGGGAAAGAGAAAGGGAGAAAGGAAGGGATGGATGGACACATGGACAGATGAACAGACGGACAAACAGATAGGTGACGGGTGGATAGATGACACACACAACTCTTCTTCGGTACTTTTGCCAAAGCTGCCCTCAGTAGCCTTGGCCGCGGATCGAGCCCCTTCCTGTCTGGAGCAGGGCAGCCAACATGTGTTCCTCGGAGTAAGGGTGACTCCGCGTCAGGGGGCAGAGGCTTTAGGGGACTGAGCCCTAGTCATTCGCAACTGGAGCCTCCAGAGAGACTGGAGAAGAAGAGGCAATGTCAAGGTCGTGGAGGTGGTGAAGGACCCGAAGACGAGATCCGGGGCGTGGTAGGGCTGGTGGGGGCTGCGGAGGAGCAGGGGATGGAAGGGGCCACTGGGTCCATCCACATGGAGCCAGGAGTCCCTAAAGATCTTAAGTGATGGCCAGGGTTGCTGCAGTATTCTGTTCCGGGCGGGAAACTGAAGTGTGAGTGTCCTCGAAGCAAGGCTGAGAAGAACCCCTTCTTAAATGGCCTCTTTATACCCTGGTCCACTCTCATTTCCTGTGGGACCTGGACCTGAGAGCAGGAGGTCCTACCTGTGTGAGCAGGGACGATAAACTCGGGGCCCGCAGGTGAGCACTGGGGACAGGGACATAGCCAGCAGCTGAAGGCTTCCTCTTAGTTCTCAGCACCGGGCTTTACCTAATTTTCCCACATTCCCATTCTTATTTTCTGTTTTCTAGTTGGTCCATCCATCCCTCCATCCATCCCTTTATTCAGATTATATTTAGTGGCTTCATTCAATTCTTGGTAATGACTGGAGACAGGAGTCTTTTCTCAGGACGGACACTTCTGGGGACCCAGAGCCTGTCTGGGGCACCAGCCTCTCTCCCCCCTCACACTGCGAGTCGGTCGAGCGTGCAGAGGGGGGCATGGCCTCCCGAGGCTCAGACCCCCACAGCCTCCTCTGACCTCCTTGAGTCTGCGAACAGCCCTCACCTGCTGCTTCCTGACGCCCGCTTCCTCCGGCCTCAGGCTGACTTCCAGAAGCCTGACACCACAGGCCCCTGTGGCCCAGGCTCTTCGGGATGAAGACAAGACTAATCGTGTCTTCCAGGCTCGTTGTCTCTGCGCGGCCCCAGTAACGTGACGGGCACCGTGGGCGGATCCCTGAGCGTGTCGTGTCAATATCGGGAGGAATATAAGGGATTTGCCAAATACAGGTGCCGACAGCCATGCTTGCCGTTCTTCTCTGAGACCGTGGAGACCAGCGCCTCCGGGGGAGAGGTGAGGAGCGGCCGAGTGTCCATCGCGGACCATCCCGGAAACCTCACCTTCACAGTGACCTTGGAGAACCTCACTGCAAGTGATGCAGGAAAATACAGGTGTGGGATTTCCACGATCCTGGTGGAAGATGGGCTTCCTGGCTTCTTGCCTGATCCCCTTTTCCAGGTTCAAGTGTTTGTTTCTGCAGGTAAGACCCTCCTTCCTTCTGGTGCCGGCGATGAAGGAGTCTGAGCTAATCTGTGCAGAGCATCCCAGGAAGTGTGGATTCATGAGAGAGGAATCGGGCCTGGGGTTCGAGCTTCAGAGATTCAGGACCAAGTGTGTTGTGTGGATGGGAGTGTGTGGGAGGGGTGTGTGAGTGTGTGAAAGTGTGAGCGTGTGTGTGACACCCGAGTTTCCTGCCACGGCCCCAGCTCCTGACCATGTACTGGGCCTCAGGGCATAGGTGGGAGGGCCCTGGGCCATCAGATCCATGGGGACCGAGGACCTTATGCTTCCTTCCTGTCCACCCAGGGCTGGACAGGAACCCTTTCTCCCTCCCTCCCTCCCTCCCTCCCTCCCTTCCTTCCTTCCTTCCTTCCCTCCTCTTTCTCACGAGCTGTATCTTCCCCTATCAATCTGAAGGTGCTCTTTCTTCTGCTGCCTGCATTGTCTCAGCTTCCTCTGAGATTTTTTTCTCTTTGTGTTGGTTTCTCCCTCCCGTGTGGGAGGCTGTCCTCACAAGGTTTCATCCATGAGCCCTTAAGAGCACAGCCCCAAGAGACTGGTTGTGAAGTCAGTGGTGAGAGAGGGCCTTGGGGGTCAGCAGGAGATGACCCCCCCTTTACATGACTGCCCAGAGACTCAGTGTCTGAGCCTGGAGGTTCTTGCTCCGAGTTGGCCACTGACCCAGGGAGGATGCTCCAGGCTCCTGCCTGGGGGCGTGCAGGTGAGGCTGCCAGTGTCCGAGGAGCTGGGTGGGCTGAGGGGCCTGGGGGTCCCACGTGCCAGAGATTCCACCTCTTTGGGGCCACTAGCATTTCCCAGCCATCAGCTGTGTGAGGCGCCCTTGCTTTCCAACTTTCCTGACTCGACTGCTTTCCAACTTTCCTTCTGCCAGGGGGTGGGAGTGGGGAGTGATATGTCGATGGGCAGCGGGGGGCGGAACCTGGGGTCTGCTCTTGATCTGACCTTCAGGCACTCCCATTTTCAGTGAGATGAGGAACACCTAGTGCTCAAAGGCAGATGGTGGCGTATCTCCTGTCCTGGTTGCTAAAGGGTCCACTTGGCTGCAGAGCACAATGGCACTGGGTTGGATGGGGAGACTCCTCCACTCTGGCCAGGCCTGTGGCCACAGGACGGTCTCAGAGCATCTGTTCAGCCCCTGCCCTGAGCAACCTCTGCTTTACGAAGTCAGGACCACGCGGGGGACGGGTACCCGGTGGGGAGAGTCACGGGCCGGCACTGGGCCCTGTTCCTCACTCTCGCCCTCCACCACAGCCTCCAGCAACGACATCCATTCAAGGACACCTGGGCCTCCCAGCCAACACCCAGGGTAAGGTGCATGTGGCCCCGTGTCTTCCACCCTCTGCATGGCTCCTTCCCCCGGGGCAGGGCTTCCTACACACCCGCTTCCTCAATGGTTCACTCACTCAGCGAATGCTGAATTTACACCTTCCGTGCCAGAAACTGGGGCAAATGCTGGGGGTGTGACAGTGACCCATCAGGCAGGTTGTGCTCTCCAGGGAGTTTCTTTCAAATTTGGACAATGACCAAATGGATAGAAATGAAAAGACACACACACACACACACACACACACACAGATGATAGACAGACAGATATGATAGGACGGATGGATAAACATGATAGATAATAAAGGTGATGGGTAGACAGAGGGAATGTCAGTGATAATTGTCGTGGGGAAAAGTCAACAGATGGGCATTAACGGACAGGGTGATGGGGTGTGTGGGGGAGGTGGGGGGCGCAATGAGGGCTACTGAGGCGCTCAGTGAAAACGAGCACCAACGAGACCGTCGTAGTGGGTTTCCTCCGAATCAGATCCTGAGACGAGAACGGAGGTGTGCTTAGTTTGCAGACAGGTGACCCCAGAAGTCAGTGAGGGAGCGGGGAGCTTAACGAACAAGTTACCCCTGCAGCGACTGTGCTCAACCCCGGGGCACCACCCCGGGGCACCCTCAGAGAGGTTGTTAGGACATCGCTCAGAACCGCCCCACCGAGCAGTGAGGAAGCCGGGGAGGTGATCCACACTCATCTGTCCTCGAGGGGGTGGGGAAGGTGGCTGGTTCCCTATTTTTGTACAAAGTGACGGGCAAAGGCCTCTCAAATAGTGACATTTGAGCAGAGACTTGAAGGAAGTGGGAGAGTTGACCAAGCAAGAATGTGGAGGAGGAACGCTCCAGGCAGAGGGTCACTCCTGGGCCTGAATTCTGCAGCTCTTCTGGCCCGCTCTGCCCAGCAAGCCCGCGTGCCCCTCCCGCTGTAGAGAGAACCCTCGGGCAGAGGGGCAGGGGCTGGAGGTGAGAAGCCGCTGGCAGGTCCAAGGCCGGCCACGGCCCCCAGAGGCTCGAGGGGGCAAAGAGGACACGGGGCAGGATACCCACAGGGTGGGCTGGGGCCGAGGCAGGAGGGCAGCAGCCAAGAGCTGAGCCTGGGGCGGTCGCTCCTTGGGGTAGAGGCTGTTGGATGCTTTAAGCAGAATATCTGCTCCCATGGTTATATTTAAGGAGGAGCCAAGGCTTTAATCTGAGTGTGGAGGGGACATAAGGGGACGTTCATCCTTAAAGTTGGCCGCAGCGAGAGCCGAGTTCCCGTGCGTATTGATGACTGAGGGGTCAGTACGCGGGTTCAGAACGCTGTCTGTGGGAGCTGCGGCCTGTCTGGGGCCCCACACCTGTCCTCCCCTCCATTTCTCACCGCCCCCATCCCCCGTTCTCATGCATCTGCGGGGTCCTGGCACTCAAAGTCCGTTCCTGACCTCAGTGGAGGATGGGAGCCCATGGTCCTCAGCCTGGGGCTGTCTGGCACTGGTGCCCACCGGGCTCAATGCTGATATTGAGCTTTGGGGCCACAGGACCTGAACTCAAAGGCAGGTGGGGACAGGCGGAGCCAGGGCCTCTGGATGAGGAGGAAACTCACTGCTCGTCACTGTGTTCCCCTCCCAGGTCCCTGCTCAGCAGCGTCCACTTCCTGCTCCTCATATTCCTGAAGGTTCCCCTGTTTCTGAGCATGCTCAGTGCTGTCCTCTGGGTGCACAGGCCTCAGCCGGCAATTTGTGGGCGAACGCAGTCCGACTAAGGCAACCCACAGCCGTCCTTGCCCAGCGATGTCCTGTCCAGAGACACAGCCACTCGCACTAGAGAAGAAGGAACCCCTGAACCTTACATCCCTCTTCAACTAATTGCCAGAGACTTTAAAAACAAACCTTAATTTTTTTAATGAAATATGTCACCTACGCAAAAGCATGTGTATAACGTACACAAACAGTGTGCTTGTCCTCAGAGGTTTGAGACAAAGACAGAAGAACTCATTCCAGAACGTGGCCTCCCAAAACTGGGGTCTGGGACAGACCCTGAAACTCTGTAGGGTCTCTCTTTACTTCTGGGGCAGGTGTGTCTCATCAGGGCGCTGGGGGCACTCGCTTCTCCCCACTCTCCCGACTAGTAAACCAGGGCCATGTTCTCTGGACTGTCGGCTCGAAGTCCCCTCCCCCTCCCTGCGCCAGGACAGAACGGAAGAATCACCACAGTCCCCGGTGGACAATGAATGGTTCTCTTCCCAAGTAAACGGGAACTGCTTCTGACCACCCTCCTTCACAGGGATCGAAAAGAATGCATCTGCCACATCGATAACAGCACACTGAGCACCAGAGGCTGTTCTCATACAGACATCAAGAAAAGCGATCGCATCCTGGCTGGTGTAGCTCAGAGGACTGAGCATGGGCCTGCGAACCAAAGCATCGCCAGTTCGATTCCCAGTCAGGGCATATGCCTGGGTTGTAGGCCAGGTCCCCAGAGAGGGGGTGCGTGAAAGACAACCCCTCATTGATGTTTCTCTCCCTCTCCTTCCCTTCCCCTCTCTCGAAAAATAAATAAATAAAATCTTTAAAGGGGAAAAAAAGAAAAGCAATTGCTATTGGGTCATCAGTTGGTCAAATTTAAGGTGGTCCTCCACTGTTACGTGGCCCGACTCATCTGAGTTTGTCAAGAATCAGATGAGCGAATTAAGTAGGTATTTGAAAACGTACCCAGAATTTGTTTTCAAAGGGTGCGGTAAAATATGCCAATGTGGAAATGACCGTCACGAAAGAAGAAGTCTGTACTCATCAATCCCACTGCACAGACCACATGAGGCAGCCCTGGGTCAGGCAGGAGGCGGAGGGGGAGAGAGGAACTGAGGGAGGGGGACGTTCCTGTGGTTTTTGTGGGAAGGAAGGGGCGAAGCTAGGTAAAGAAGCCAAGCGGGTTTAGGCCTGAAGAGTTTGAATAATTCTGGCAGGCCCTGGGTGGTGGGAGTGGTCCCTCAGATTCGGGCCTTGGGGTGATTTAGTGCCGGGTCGTACTGTCCCAGCCCCAGGAGCCTGATAAGCACAGATCAGTGGGGGCAAGACTTGGGGCTGTTAGTTTGCATAAGGCAGGCTTGCAGGCGGTTCCTGCTACCTTGAGAAATCAGCTAGCCAGGGAGGGGCAGTCCCTCCCTGGGTCCGCAAGGCCCCAAGATGTTAAAGCATCATAAAGTATAAACTTAAAAAACCCACAGGATTCATGGAGATTACTAGTAGAGTAATAGTTCGTAGTAGCACATAGTAATAATGAATAAACATTGATTGGTGGGGATGGGAGGGTGCTCACCACGCCTGCCTCCTGGGACCTTGGCGGGGCATTGCCTCTGCCCCGCACTCAGGGTCTGTCATTGCTTATGGCTCACTGTCTGGATGGGGAGGAGCACAGTTTCAGAACTTTGCTACCACGATAGCTTTTACTCCCTAGGGGATCAGGCCAATGCGAGGGTTCTGTTGGCTCTTAAGAATATCAGTCCTGGCCCTGGCTGGTGTGGCTCAGTGGATTGAGTGCCAGCCTGCGAACCAAAGGGTTACCGGTTCAATTCCCAGTCAGGGCACATGCCTGGGTTGCAGGTGAGGTCCCCAGTAGGGGGCGCGTGAGAGGCAACTACACATTGATGTTTCCCTCTCTTTCTCTTTCCCTTCTGTCTCTAAAAATAAATATCAGTCCTGATTGTGCCATCATGGGTCTGGAACGTGGCCACAGGGAAAGTCCACGGAGTTGGAAGCTTGGGTAGAGATGCAGTTTCCCTGGTTGGGACCCTTCTCCCATGCCCAAGCCACAGGTCCGTCAGAAGGCTTGCCGGTGGGGGAGCTCCGGCCCAGATGCTGACCATGGAGAGCTGGGTCAAGGGGGATCTTCTCAGTTCCATACCCAGGTCCCCTAAAACTACCTACAGGTTCAGCCTTGCACCAGCTCCAGGACCGGGAAGCAAAGCCCGAGAAGTCCTCTCTGGACTGTTAGCAGTCAAAGCTTTTCACTCAGCCCAGCCAGCTGGGCATCGGAGGGCCCCACCTCCTGCATGCCCCAATGCCCTTGAATCTCTGCAGGCAGCGTTCTCAGGCTCCCTCCTGGGTGAGAGATCTTTGGAGGACTTGCCTTATTTCTCTTTCTGTGATTTTAATTTTTGCAAGGAAGTCCAAACCTGGGCTCACATCTATCTCACTCAAGACCAAAGATCTTTTTTCCAAGGTGCTAGAGCCTTTCCTTGAGGTCTGGCCCTCTGTCTGGAGGGAGCTGGAGGGGTCAGTGACAAACTCATGGCCTGATACTCAAGTAGAGAAGCATTTCTGTTTCCCTGCCTCATTGGTGCCTCATTGGTAAGGAAGAGCAAAGATAACCAGAGTACACTTGTGGCAGTTCTTAAAGCCACCAAGAGATGGCGCTCGCACCCACTTGCAGAGCTTCACCATGGACATCTTGAAGGACTTGAAATCTCCAACAGGATTGCTTCTCAGCTGCTGGGTTCCTCCTGGCTTGTTCCAATACCCTGCCCTCAGCCACCACAAATGTTAAAACTAGACGCGTTGAATCCTGCTGGCCTTTCCTCCAGGCTGACTCCACTCCCCCAGCCAAGTCCTTCTCATCGGCCTGGGCTCTCTGAGTAGGGATCCCCTGTCTCCCTTAAGACCTACCAGGGATGGACTCAGACATTCGGGGGGCCAGGGGCCAGGTCTCAGGGGACAACCAGGGTCTGGAGCCCAGTGGCCAGTTCAGACTGGAGTAGACTGAGGCTGTAAAGACTGAACCCAGGAGAGGGAATCGAACCAGGTAGGAAAGCCGAAGACACACCTGATTCCAGTCCAAGGCTTCAGACTCACTGAGAAGCAGCAGCCACAGGGATCTTCTCGATTCCTTACTGCCTGGGAGAGGTGGGGAGAGGCGGGGAGAGGCGGGGAGAGGCAGGGAGAGGCGGGGAGAGGCGGGGAGAGGCGGGGAGAGGCGGGGAGAGGCGGGGAGACCCAGCGCCCTCCGTGAGTGAGCCTGTTCAGCTGGCTCGAAGCCAAGTGTGGGGCAGCTGTCGGCACTTCTTACTCCCCACGAACACGGGAGCTCATCTTCGGAGGACTGACTAGGGTCAGTGGCAGGGAAGGTCTGCAGAAAGCCAGCTGGGGGGACGGGAGACAAGGAGACGGGGGTGCAGTGTGAAGACAGATGGGCAGGGAGTGGGGAGGGGTGGGGGGTCCATCCTGCAGCGTCCTGGGAGAGCCTGTGGTCTGACCCTGGCCTGGCACCCCCAAACGGCCTCAGAATTAGTCTTCACCATCATCTCTACGTCGCGTTACGTACACCCCCGCAGGCATGCATTGGCAGAAGTGTTTGTGCTGGGCACTTACACGTGTGTTTTATGCCTACCAAACCATCAGTCAGTGAGAAAAGCAAGAGTCACCTTTTCATAATCTGATTAATTATTCTTTATGGGCATTTGGATATCAAGAAGTTGATTTGTGAGCTTTACACATTTCAAATATACCACCGTTCTTGTGACCCTATTTTGACATCTCTCTGTCTTTTAAGAGGCTGAAGACTTTAAAAGTAAAAGCGAACTATGCGTGTGGTGTCAGGTGGGCCCTGGACTTGTCGTAAGGTACTTAAATGTCTAGTCGCTACGTTGTACACCTGAAACTAATGTGATACGGTATGCCAACTGAAATTGAAAAACAAAAAAGAAATACTTTATACATAATTAATAAATAAGTCACTGTCCAAAAGTAAATAAAACATGTTTTCCTACCTTGGACATTTATAAAACAAACAAACAAATAAATAAAAGTGGCCCAGGCCTCTCTGGACCTCGGAGAGACCCTGAAAGCCAGAGAGAAACAAAGCAGATACTTCTGATTCCAGCCCGAGGACAGGCAGTGCCACTTGGCTTTAACTTGAGCTTTGCTTCATTATCTCGTCCCCTGGAAAGGAGAGACCCACTTCGCTTGCTCCATGGGTGGTCACCGTGATGCCTAGTGCCCAGCCTGCAGCCTTCTCAGACAAAGCTCTGTGTCGCTCTGTGGGAGCCCCTTGAACTACAGGTGTGTATCAGCCCCTTGAAATGTTTGCGGGGGAGGAGAGGTCCGAGCCGGTGAGGTTCGCCGATGTAAATTCCCACAGGGTCAAGTGCACAGGAGTATTAGGGTTCTCTAGACAGAACCAATAGGAGAGATATATAGTGAACCAATTCCTTATAATTTATGGAGTTTGTGGAGAACCATCATCCGCTGTCTGCAAGCTGGAAACCCAGGAAAGCTGGCTGTGTAATCCAGGCCAAGTTTGGAGGTCTGCAACCAGGAGCGCCAAGGGCAGGAAAAGATCAACGTCCCAGCTGAAGCGGTCAGGCAGGAAGGGGTGACTTCCTCCTTCCTCTGCCCCTCATTCTGTTCAGGCCCAACCGGATGGGGGATGCCCACCCACATCCGCCTAGACACACCCCCAAACGAGGCTTAATCTGGGCACCCAGGCCACTGGAGCTGACACAGAGTTAGCTGTCACAACACAGACTCAGACCTGAAGTCAAATGCATTTTCCCTAATTGCTATTGCTTGTGCTCTGTTCAACTGTTGGGCCTTCCAGCCCTATTGGCACAGCCAGGGGCTGGCAGAAGCGGTGTGTAGGTCAGAAAGTGTTTTCAGAAAAGGAAGGTGCCCTGAGGCAGTAAGAAAGCAGGGAGAGAGAGTGGTGAGTGGAGAGGACTTAGCAAGCACTGACTCCCTGTGAACTTTCTCAGTTTGGGTTACCGTGGTACCAGCTGCCTAACAACTCCCCTCTTCTGCTTCCTGCATCTGAAGATTGTGTTTTATTGGCCACTGTCTCCCCTGCAGAGTCACAGTGGGTGTGGTGGAAGGACACTTGGGCAGTTGCTCACCAGAGGATTCTGGGTCCAGATCCTGATGTTATCACTTATAATATGCTTCTGGTCAGTTTGTTGACTCTCTGACCTGTTGGCAAGGTAGTTGAAAGGAATATATATATATATTATATAAAATATATTTAATATATTTATATTAATATATAATATTATAATATATTAATATAATATTAATATATTGTATTACTATTATATATCGATACAAATATATATTCATATATATATATTTATATATAAATAAATTCTTTGCTATGTGAAAAAAGACCAATGATAAATGATTGAGAGGTATAATAAATGATAAATGATAAGAGAGGTATAATGTCCTGCTTGGGTTTTTTTAGTCCTTTTATTGAAGTATAACATGTGAACTCTAGGGGGAAAAACAGGACACCTACTAAGAGGGGTTCCCAGTGGCTAACAGCTCTCAAATTAAAAAAGACAAAGAGATTATAACTTCCGGCCAAGATGGAGGCGTAGGTAGACACCCTGTGCCTCCTCGAAGTCACAACACAGACTCAGACCTCAAGTCAAATGCATTTTCCCTAATTGTTGTTGCTTGTGCTCTGTTTGGCTGTTGGGCCTTCCAGTCTATGGTCACAGCCAAAAGAAGGACAACAACAATTTAAAAACAAAAAACAACCAGAACTGACAGAAAATCGAACTGTATGGAAGTCCAACAACCAAGGAGTTAAAGAAGAAACACTCACCCAGACTGGATGGAGTCGGGCAGCCGGGCAGAGGGGACTCGCGGCAAGGCAGCGGCTGGCGGACCCAGCGAGGTGGTGGGTTGCAGACTGGGTGGTCCCACATTCGCATGCAGATAAACCGGGAGAAACAACTGGGGAGTGGGACAGACTGCACAACCCAGGGCCCCAGAGCAGGGAAATAAAGCCTCAGACCACCGATTGAAAACACCTATGGGGGTTGAGGTGCCAGGAGAGACTCCCAGCCTCACGGGAGAGTTCGTTGGAGAGACCCACAGGGTTCTAGAACATGCACAAACCCACCACCTGGGAATCAGCACCAGAAGGGCCCAGGTTGCTTGGGGGAAGCAGGGGAAGGGACGGTAATCCAGCAGAGAGCAGAGCAAGCACCATTGTTCCCTCTGGGACCCTCCCCCACATACAACGTCACAACCCAGCGACTGCGTTGCCCCGCCCTGGCGAACACCTAAGGCTCTGCCCCTCACTACGTTAACAGGTGTGCCAAGACAAAAAAAAATGGCCCAAATGAAAGGACAGATCAAAGTCCCAGAAAAACTACAACTAAGCGATGAAGAGATAGCCAACCTATCAGCTGCACAGTTCAAAACACTGTTAATTAGGATGCTCACAGAATTGGTTGAATTTGGTCACAAATTAGATGAAAAAATGAAGGCTACAGTAAGTGAAATAAAGGAAAATGTACAGAGAACCAACAGTGATGGGAAAACTGGGACTCAAATCAATGGAGTGGACCAAAAGGAAGAAAGAAACAACCAAACAAAAGAATGAAGAAACAAGAATTCAAAAAAATGAGGAGAGGTTTAGGAACTTCCTGGACATCTTTTAACATTCCAACATTCGAATCATAGGGGTACCAGAAGGAGAAGAGGAAGAGCAACAAGTGGAAAAGTTATTTGAACAAATAATAAAGGAGAACTTCCCCAATCTGGCAAAGGAAAGAGACTTCCAAGAAGTCTAAGAAGCTCAGAGAGTCCCAAAGAAGTTGGACCCAAGGAGGAAAACATCCAGGCACATCATAATTATATTACCCAAGATTAAAGACAAAAGAGAATCTTAAAAGCAGCAAGAGAAAAGGAGACAGTTACCTACAAAGGAGTTCCCATAAGACTGTCAACTGATTTTTTAAAGGAGACCTTACGGGCAAGAAGGGGCTGGAAAGAAGTATTCCAAGTCATGAAAGGCAAGGACCTACACCCAAGGTTGCTCTATCCAGCAAAGCTTTCATTTAGAATGGAAGGGCAGATAAAGTGCTTCCCAGATAAGGTCATGTTAAAGGAGTTCATCATCACCAAGCCCTTATTATATGAAATGTTAAAGGGACTTATCTAAGAAAAATAAGATAAAAAACATGTATAGTAAAATGACAGCAAACTCACAATCACTAACAACCACACCTAAAATAAAAACAAAAGCACACTAAGCAAACTACTAGAAGAGGATCAGAACCACAGAAATGGAGACCACATGGAGGGTTAGCAACAGGGGAGCGGGAGGGGGAGGGGGGAAAGGCACAGAGAATATGTAGCATAGATGGTAGGTAGGAAATAGACAGGGGGAGGGCAAGAGTATAGGAAATGCAGAAGCCAAAGAACTTTTATGTACGTCCCATGAGCATGAGCTAAAGCGGGGAATGTGGGTGGGAGGGGAGTGAAGCAGGGAAAATGAGACAACTATAATAGTATAACCAAGAAAATATATTTTAAAAAACCAAAGAACACAGGGCCTAGAACCCATGTCTGCACAGGGCTCCTCACTCAAATTGCCCCTCATGGAGGAGCCTGAACTGAACTGCCCACCTCTGCACTGTGCTGTGGCCATCTGAGCCAGCCTTTATAATGGTTCCCTGGAATCCTAATTCGACCAATAGAATTGAGGCTAATCAGAGCTGTGCAGCTATGACCAGTCAGTGCAGCTCTATTCTAACCAATCAGGACAGTGCCTTTTGGACCAATCAAACTTCAAGGATTGAGAGCCCTCATTTTCATGAGGATGGACCAATCAGGGACCAGGAGGGGGGACTTCTAGCCCTGTGAGCCAGCCTCTGGAGGGCACCTGCCCCTTCCACGCTAGAAGGGGGACTAGGTTTCCCTGGTGGAGCAGAGCTGACCAGTGCAGTGCAAAGCAGACTGGCATGGAGCAGGGCAGGCCGTGGAGAAGCAGAGCAGAGCTGTCTAGCCCGAGAAGGGCCTGGCCTCAGGGCTGCCTGGCCCCATGGATGTTCTATATCTGGCTGTATCACAATTGAGCTGTTCTGCATTGAATAAACTTTCCTTGTTCACCGTCCCCAAACTGGGGATTCTTATTGGCATGTAAAACAAAGCTATACAAGTCATAAACATACAACTCACTGAAATTTTAGAAAGTGACTCTTCTTGGATAGCCACCACCCAGACCAGATGGTCGCACCCTTGTGTGGGTCCCTTCAGCACCATATCAGGGTGGGCCTGTGGGATCCATGGACATGGCAGAAGCCATGGTGTATGACTTCCAGGGACAGGTCATAAAATAGGCTGTGCCTGGCTCCCTCTCGGATCTTTCTCTCTGGGAGAAGCTGGTTGTGATGTCATGAAGTCACACAACCAGCTCTATTTTTCCCCCCTACCTAGGGGAGAGAGAGAGAAAGAGACATTGACATAAGAGAGGAGCATCCATTGCTTGCCGCCTGGGGATTGAACCTGCAACCTAGGTATGTGCCCTGACGGGGAATTAAACTCACGACCTTTTGGTCTATGGGACGACACTCCGACCAACCCACCCACACTGGCCAGGGCGCCCCATCAGCTCTACTGAGCAAGGAGCCGTGGCCTCTTGCCAACAGCCGTGGAGGGCGCCGTGTTGGAAGCAGACCCTCCAGCCCCAGTCCAGCCTCCAGGGGAGGGCAGCCCTGGCCGACACCCTGACTACGTCTCCGTGAGACAGACGCCCTGAGCCAGAACGACCCAGGTAGGCACTCAGGTATCTGTCTCTCAGGAAGGGTGACATGAACAACGTTTTCAGCCACTAAGTTTTGGGGGATTTGTTACGCAGGTAGATACTATCTAACGCAGGGGGACCACACCTGCCTAGGGCCAGTCTCGGCAGCCAACTCACTCACTCACTCACCTAAAGCCAGATTTAGCAAATATTTCTCATTAGCCAACCATTTGTCACACACGGGGTCATTCATTCAGGGACAAATGCCGCTACGACATAAGCTATACCCTAGTTGGGGGGGTGGGGAGGAACCACCCAAAGGGAACTTGCAGCCGTGTTTGGTGGGCTTGGAGGAAATCAACAGGGGTCACCGACAAGCAGAGTGACCCTTGGTAGGGTGAACAGGGAAGCCTTTCTAAGGAGGTGACATCCAAGTGGAACCTGAAGGACAAGGAGGGACGGGCAGGGAGAGTGAAGAGCAGGCGCCAAGGCCTGGGGAGGGACGCCACTTTGGGGCGGGGGAGTGAGACCCCAGCCAGGTCCGCCCGGGCCGTGGAGGCCAAGCCAGGAGAGTGGGCCTCACGGGAAGGATGTGCGGCAAGGAGTGACGTTGACTGCCCTCGACCTCTGATGACCCTTGTTGACGAGGAGGGAAGAGAGGGAAAGGGCACCGGGGGCATCGGGAGAAGAGGGATGTCACCACATGTGCAGAGGGCAGAGGACGCTTGCACGTCAGAGGAAAGGGAGGGAAGGGCAGCTTGGAGAGAGTTCGAGTGACGATGACTGATGGGGAGTGGGGACAGAAGGACCCCGTGTTATGGGTTCGGGTGGCGGCCACCCTGGGCTGTTAGTGAGCATTGAGAGAGTTTTCAGGGGGAAATGGATAGACCTGGACTTTGCAGCACGGGGCTGAGAACCAGTGTGACCCGGGAGAGACGTTCAAATAGGCCCTGCATCTCGCCCCGCCTCCCTGCCTTTTCCACGGTAAATCGGTCCTACAGCCATCGAGTCATGAGAACAAGCCTGTCTGGGTTAGGACAGACCCGCCTCCCCGCCCCCTGGGAAGGGCGATCCCATCTCTGCCCCTGGGAGGGGCCCCTGTGAACCCCGAAGGGCCACCAGCAGCCAGGACCTCGGGCAGACAGGCCCCACTGGATGCAGAGGCAAGGCTCCTGCAGGGCCCCCCACATTCCAGGCAGCATCTCACACCTCCGAGCCCTCCGTGCCCACCCTGGCCCTCTGTCCGGGGTCTCACAGTGGAGTCGGCTTTCGGGGGAAGGGCAAGTAAAACAGTGTCGGCCGCCCCACATCTGTGTCTGCAAACAGGGAAACACAGGAGGGGAGACACGGCCTCGGATGGGACCCCAGGACCAAGGTGGGACCTTTGGAGGCATCTGAGGTCGTCATGCCGACCTGTGTGGGAAGAAGAGTGGGGTTCCCACAGGATCAGAGCTCTCCTGGGTGTCTGGAGCCACCTGCTGGGGGTCATGACACCTCTGTGTCACCGCCACGGCCAGAGGGATGAAAAGGTCTGGCCTTCCGCTGCAGAACTGTCTATCCTGACCACAAGGAAGTGACATAACAAGAGGGTGTGGACACCTGGCCAAGGAGGAAATGTCCCAGCCTGGCCCTGCTGTGTGGAGCAGCTGCGTGTGGCCCAGGGAGGAGCAGCAGTGTCCTCTGAGGAGGGGCTGCACCTCCCTGCGGGACACGGGCCCCGGTCTGTCATCGGGGCAGAGGGAAGCCGAGGGCCTGTGCAACTTCCTGCCCCCGACCAGCTCCAGCATCATACTCAACCAGGGCTGGACAAGGAAGCAGAGAGTCCCAGAAAAGCAGAAGCGGACACGGGAAAATCAAGCTCTCTGTGGGAGGCTAGACCTTGTCCACACGGAGGGCTTGGTGCGGCCACAGGTTGTGTCTGTGCTGGGGAAATGACCCCAAGGGTCTGGGCCACATGGCTGCCGTCTGCTGTGTTCCTCCTCCAGGCCCCAGGTGAGCGGGCTGGGCCCAGGTGGGGAGCTAGGCCCGGAGTGGGGGAGAGGAAGGACCCAGTGGTGGTGGGTGGGGAGCAGCCCGACAGGAAGGAAGGAGGACGGGGAGGGAGAAAGGGGGGGCCAAGAAGCTTCCAGGAGCGGCCAGCACCTGCCTCAGCGGCGACCCAAGGATTCGGTGCGTAAACCAGGCAAGTCTCGTCCACTGTGCTGGACAGAGTGGCACTGATGAGAGAGGGCTGGTGATTGTCACCTTAACTGTCATAATGGGGATGTGGCCTTGGTACATCCCACACACACTCACACACGCCTGTGCACACACATGCGTGTGCAAACACTCAGTTTTTCCCCATCATGGCCCTTCTTGTCTCCAAGGACACCCTCTCCCTGGGTCCCCTCTGGGAGGAGGGAGCTACTTCCCCCTCACCCCTGGCCTGGTGGGAGGAACAGCCTGTCTCCTGCCATGGACTCAGCCCTGAGGGCTCTTGAGGGGCCTGCACCCCAGGGCACCCCGACCCTGGCCCATCTGGTGAGGAGTGGGGACTGGGCTGTGTCTTCCAGGCTGTTTGGCCCTGAGCGGCCCCCACACTGTGAGGGGCACCGTGGGGGGATCCCTGAGCGTGCAGTGTCTGTACGAGGAGGAGTTCAGAGAAAGGAAGAAATACTGGTGTGGAAGCCCATGTTCGCTACTGAAGAGGAATAAGATCGTGGAGACCACAGAGTCAGAGAGAGAAGTGAGGAGGGGCCGCGTGTCCATCAGGGACCACCCAGCAAACCTCACCTTCACTGTGACCATAGAGAGACTCACAGAGGATGATGAAGGCACATACCAGTGTGGGATCGACTTATTATGGTCCCAAGGATTTGTGGACCCCACGTTCGAGGTTGTGGTGACTGTGTCCCCAGGTGAGCCGCACCCACCCTCCCCTTGTCCCAGCACCAGGCTGCCTGACCTGCGTCTGGCCACCCTGTCAGTCAGGACAGACGTGGAACTGAAGAGCTGAGTGAGTTGCGGGGGCGGGGGGGGCGGTGATCAGGACACAGTGTGTGGGTGCTGTGTGTCTACACACACGTGCACGCAGGCAAACACACCTTGGCTGTTCCAGACCCCTCTGAGCACCACGCCCTGACGCAGGGTCTGGTCTGGGTCTGCCCTGGGGGGGGCCGGGCGAGAAGGACCGGACTCCGGTCCTCACGAGAGCCATGTCGGCTCTGAACGGGACCCTGTGTCTCTCCCTGCTCTTCTCTCGGTTGTCCCTATGGGGACGGTGTGGCTGGGACGCGTCCTCCTCTCACCACAGGCCGTCCTGGACCTGGTCCACGAGAGGACGTCACCGTGGGTGGCCCTGGGCACCGGCCTCATGGCTGTGGTCCTGGGCTTCTGCAGCGGCCATGAGAGGGGCTCAGGAGAAGCCCCCAGGCTCCTGTGCAGAGCTCCTGGGGTGTTTGGGGGACCACCTGCCTCTTTAGGCTAACTCTGCCTCTCCCTGTCTTTCTCTGAGACCTTGTACCTGCTAGAGGGAGCCCGGAGTCACCCCTGATGGTACCTCCCTCGGACAGAGGAGAAGAAAGAGGGTGGAGCGGGCTCTCGCGTGTTACGCCCCTGAACTTGCTCCCACGTTCTCCCAGTAACTCTCCTTTGCCAGATCGCTGCGCCCGTTTCCGAGTTAAGACCACCTGTCTCCGCGCAGAATTTCCCCCTGTGCTCTTGTTCCAACTAGTGGTCCCCAGCTCCGCCCACTTCCTTCTTGCGGTTCCTAGTTTCTCATTATCACATTCTCACCCGGGAGTCTCCTCAATGCCCCTCGTGAGTTCCTATCATAGAGAGAGGAACCGAGACCCCACTGAGACCTCTGGGTGTGTCGGGGGAGGAATATGTCCAGCGGCCTCCAGGGCAGGCCGTGTTCTGTGGGGCCCACTCACCGTGTCTGTCTAGATCTTTCTTTCTGCTCGTGTCCTCTTCCGGAGAGGACGGCCCCGTGGCGGCCCGTGGTGGCCGTAAGCCTCGCCGACAGTGTAGGGGACCGATGGACATTCTGGGCACACGGCTACAGCAAAACACCACAGACTGGTAGCTCACCGGCCGTAGAGATGTGCAGCTCACCGTTCCGGAGGCGGGAAGCCCTAGCTCGGGCTCAGTGCCTGGGCGCGGGCCCTGCTCTGGGCTGCAGTCTTGCTGCACCTGCGTGGTGGGGGCTCCTCCCTTATTAGGAAGCTAATCCCGATGATGAGGGCTCCACCCTCAGGACCTGGCCACCTCCCAGTGACCTCCTAATCCCATCCCACTGGGCGCCAGTTCCCAGTGAAAGAATCCGGGACACACAAACCTTCAGACCGTAGCCTGTCCTAAGGGAGTGTGGGGTCCCATCCTTCAGGGCTGACCCTGCTGTGCGTCCCTGTTGCCTGAGTCTCACTCAAGCTGTCAGCCCTGCCTGCGGGCCCTGTCCACCCACCGTTCTGGTCAGTTGCTACCGAGTAAATGCCAGCCCGTCCCGTGCAGGGTGGATGAGGAGGAGCCAGGAGTGGCTGGGGTGTGACAGACGCTCACATCCTCTGTTGAGTAGGCGACTCTGCATCTGAATGTGCCACCAGGCCACAGGGTCCCTGGAGAGGGCCCTGGAGGGGTCCAGGGGCAGGTCTGGCTTGGCTGTGGCCACAAGGGGGTGGTGGACATAGCACATCTGTCCAGACGGCCTGAGGGGACTGGACTGGCTGAGTCAGAGTCACTCAGCTGGAAGAGTGGGAGGCCTGGGGTGGGTGGGGACAACACAGGGCCTGACCCGTGTTTTTCCCTCAGCCCCCATGCCCACACGGAAGATCTTCGCCAGCACCCTGGGCCCGCCCTCCTCCCTGCCAGCCACCACCTTGCTCAATATGACCTGGCCGGAGACGCCTGATCCCCACCAGCACCCCCAGTAAGCGCACCTGCCTCCTGGAATTTTGACACCTGGTGGATTCTCCTCTAGACGGGGGTGGGAGAGAGGTTAGGGAGGGTGGTTTTATTCCCTTTCCCGGCCCCTCTTTTATTCATGGACCTCACACCCAACTTTGAGGCTCCCACTGCATGCTGGGCCCTCCTCTCAGCGTTGGGGCACAGCGTGAGCGTCCCAAACAACATGGCTTCTCTGACAGACGTGTTCTGAGGGGTGGAATCAGCAAGGAGCCAGCCCACACCCACGCTGCTGTCAGTGTGCCTACTCACGGGGCTGGGGAGAGCTGAGGTCCCTATTCGCTACGGGGAGGTCTCGCTGATTAGCGGCCCTCTGATGGACCCAGCAGGGTTTGGGGGGGGGCCAGGCACTCAGGTGTCTGCAGAAGCAGGGCTCCAGGCAGAGGGAGGAGCGAGAGCAAGGCCCCTCAGAGGAGCCTCTGGGACCCCGGCCCAGGCCCCGGCAGGGAGTGGGAGCCCTGGGGCTGGTGGTCACGGTGTTGTCCCGTTGAAGAACGCAGGCCTCTGAGGGAGGTGGGAGCTGAGCGGGCTCATTCCCTCCTTCCATCAGCAGCCCCTAAATCTCCATCAGTGCTAATGTTTTGGAGACACTGGCCAGGTGCTGATTACTTGCTAGTGAAGAAACTAGAACAGTCTCTACCTTACGGGTTATGCAGGCTGCAGGAGAGAAAATATCCAACCACCATCCACTTTGTTGATTCCTTACCGCAGGTGGGGTGACCTGCGCACGTGGAGGGCTGAGGACACCCCCTTCTCTTGGGCCCAGGGCCCACCTGAACCCCCAGGTCTAATAGCAGCCCTTCCCCGTGTCCACAGCCCCAATCCTCAAGGGCAACTGTTAGCTGGAGAGGCAGGGGGCAGTGGTCCTTCAAGTGGGGCTGCCTGTGGTTGATCTTTATAGGGACCATTGTGGCTTCAGGACCTGGGCTGAGGGACAGGGGGAAAGTGGAGGGCACCAGGGCCGTCCCCTGAAGAGGTGGCTCACTGGGTGTCACTGTGTCTCCCACAGGTCCCTGCTCAGCAGCGTCCACTTCCTGCTCCTGGTCTTCCTGAAGCTGCCCCTGTTCCTGAGCATGCTGGGGGCCGTCCTCTGGGTGAACAGGCCTCAGGGGGGCTCTGCGGGAGGCGGGCCGCCCCATTCTGAGAACCAGTAACTCCTGCTGCCGTCGATGCTCGGGCCAAGGATACAGCCCCGGATGGGAATGACCTTGTGACTAATAAATCCAGTGTCGCTGTCCATGTTTCTGTCCGAATATTCTGTAAACTTATTAGAAAGATTTTCTTGCAATGTACCAAACACACAAAAATATACCTAATAATGCACACTCATGAGGCCAGGTGATAATGCACACTCATGAAGCCAGGCGTGCCCTCCAACCCTTGCGTGCCCCCTTGCAGGGTCACTAATAAACATCATCGATGGTTCTGTAGCCCTAAGTTCTCCGCTGGGGGAGCCGACTCTGAACTTGACATTCATCTTCTCCTTGTTTTCTTCACGGTTTTGCCCCATACAGTCATAGGTATTTCCAGAGTATAGCATATATGTGTAACAGTTCCAAGGTTACTTTATTTTTATTTTTCCAGCTTCATTTAAATATAATTGACATATAGCACTGTGTAGGTTTAAAGTGTACAGTGTTTTCATTTGCTACACTTATCTATTTTCAATACAAAATAATTAGCACTGTAGTGTTAGCTAACATCTCTATTGTGTCACATAATTGCCATTTCTTTTTTGTGGTGAAAACATTTAAGAGCTACACTCTTAGCAACATATTTTTCCATGATTTTTATTTATTTTTAGAGAAAGGGGAAGGGAGAGAGAAAGAGAGGGAGAGAAACATCAATGTGTGGTTGCCTCTTGAGCGCCCCCTACTGGGGACCTGGCCTGCAACCCAGGCATGTGCCCTGACTGGGAATCTATCCCATGACCCTTTGGTTCTCAGGCTGGCATGCAATCGACTGAGCCACACCAGCCAGGGCTCTTAGCAACTTTTAGGTACATATATAGTATTAGTAGCTGTAGTCTCCGTCGATACATGAGGTCCCCGAAATTTATCTTTGAACTTCAAGTTTGCGCCCTTTGACCAGTATCTCCCCACGTCTCCTACCCCCAGTCCCCAGTGGCCACAGCTGCAGTCTGTGCTGTCTTTTTTAGATCCCACATGCAAGTGGCATCATGCACTCTGTTCCTTTCTCAGTCTGACTTACTCCACGTAGTACAATGCCCTCAGGATCCATCCACGTTGTTGCCAATGGCAAGATTTCCTTCCTGCTCATGGCTGCATAATATTCCACTGTGTGCACGCACCGCATCTTCTCCGCCCATTCATCTGCTGATGGACAACTAGGGTGCTTCCATGTCTCGGCTGTTCCTAGGAGTGGGCTGGCTGGATCACAGGGCACTTCTTTTTTAAAACTTTTTGTGGAACCTCTGCACTCTTTGTTTTCCATTGTGGCTGTGCCAACTGGCATCCCCACCAACAGTGTGCAAGGGCTCCCTCACTCCACACTCTTCCCAACACCGGTTCTAGCTTGCCTTCTCGGTGACAGCCATTCCAACAAGGGTGAGGCCAGAGCTGGCCGTGGTTTGCGTTTGCATCTCCCTGCCGGGTGGTGGTGTGGAGCACCTTTTCCCGCACCTGCTGGCCATCCCTATGTCGTCTTCGGAAAAATGTTCAGTTCCTCTGCTCGGTTTTTAAATTGGATTGTTTGGGGTTTTGCGGTGTTGTTATTGAGGCATCTGAGTTCTTTATATGTGTGGGATTTTAACCCCTTATCTGATATATGATTTGCAAATCTTTTCTCTCATTCTGTAGATTGCCTTTTTACGTCATTAATTGGTTCCTTTGCAGAGTGCAAGGTTTTAAGTTTGATAGAACCGCACTTACTAATGTTGGTTTGTGTTGCTTGTGGCTTTGGTGTCATATCCAGGAAGTCACTGCCAAGGCCCACGTGTTTTCTTCCAGGAGTGTCATGGTTGGAGGTCTTACTTTTAAGTCTTTACTCCATTTCAACTTATCTTTGTCAGTGGTGTCAGATATGGGTTCAATTTCATTTCTCCGCACGTGGTTATCCGTTTTCCCAGCTCCACTGCTTGAAGAGACCACCCCAGTCGACTATGCACGCAGGGGTTCACCTGTCGCCCTGGCCTGTGTGTCTATCTTTACGCCACATCACACTCTTCTGATTACTAGATGTTAATGATATGTTCGGAACCAGGAGGCATGACACCTCCAGCTCTGTTCTTTCCAGTCAGTATCGACTTGGCCATTGAAGTCTTCTGTGGTTCCACGCAAATTTTAGGGCCGTTTTTCTATTTCTGTGGAACATGTGATTAGCGTTTTGATAGGGACTGCACTTGATAAGTAGATGGCTTCGGGTAGTAGGGACATTTTAACAATATTAATTCTTCTGATCCATGGACACAAAATATCTTTCCTTTTATCTGTGTCTTCTTAAATTTCTTTCATCGATGCCTTACAGTTTCCAGTGTACAGGTCTTTCATCTCCTCGGTTAAATTTACTCCCAAGTATTTTATTGTTTTTGATGCTGTTGTAAGTTGAATGGTTTGCTGTATGTGTTTTTCAGATAGTTCGTTGTTAGTGTATAGAAACGCAACAGATTTTTGTGTCTGGCAACTTTACTGAATTTGTTTATTAGTCTAACAGGTTTTTGGCCTAGACTTTAGGGTTTTCTATGATACATAAGATCATGTTGTCTGCAAACAGAGACAACTTTACATCTTCATTTCTGATTTAGATTCCTTTAAAAAAAAAACCCACCTAACTGCTCTGGAAAGACTCCCAGTACTATGTTGAACAGAAGTTGCAAGAGTGGGTTCCTGATCTTGGAGGAAGAGCGGTAAGCCTTCAACCACTGAGCAGGATGTGAGGTTAAGGGCTTGTTATCAGTGGCCTGTATCACGCTGAGGCAGGTCCCTGCATCACCCGCTTTGCTAGAGCTTTTTTATCATGAAAAGATGTTGTTTGTCAAATGCATCTACTGAGATGCTTGTACGATTTTTATTTGCCGTTCTATTAATGTGGTGCATCGATTGGTCTGCTTCTGTTGCACCCCAGGGATAAATCCCCCATGGTCTGACGTATGACAGTTTTTCTAAAGCCTAATGTATCTGCTAGAGCCTGTGCCCTCCCTTGGTTTCTATGTGCATGGAACGTCTTTTCCCATCCCTTCACTTGGGGCCTATATGTCCTTAAAGCTGAAG